>WMED01003507.1:3945-22068 GCA_019650415.1 Pipa parva
CCCTTGTTGTACTTACAGTTCTTGGCATATATAGATTGATGGAGAGATCTCTATACTGACCCTTCATATATTTATACATGGTTAAGTGATAAGTGATTTGTAAAGCGGTATAATTATTTTCTCGTCATGCGCATCTATGCCCCTTTTTATACAGCCCATGATCCTATTTGCCTTGGCAGCTGCTGCTTGATAGTGGTTGGTACAGTTAAGTTTATTGTCAACTAAAATTCCCAAATGCTTTTTCATGTCTGTTTTGCTTAGGGTTTTCCCACTTAGAAAATAATCTTCCCTTCCCATATGCATAACCTTACATTTATTAGTGTAAAACCTCATTTTCTGCCAAAGCTTGCAATGTATCTAGTTTGGTATTCACTCATTATTTCTCAGGAAAGTCTGATAGGCTCTGCATTGTATCTGAATGCAAGTCTGCTGAGCACTATTTTATATACAGTTTATGATCTACTGGGTATTGTATTATACCTAGGAACCAGGCTAATGCAAGGTCTAGGTCATCTAGGTGTACATCTATTGAACAGTGGACTTCATCTGGGTATAAGTCCGCTTGTGGAATTTTAACTGGGTATAAGTAATAAGCACATTCTACACAGCTAGAAACCAGCTGACACAGAAATGTTTAACAGAGTACTGGGCAATACAGCTGGACCTTTTGCAATATATCATGGAGGAGAGAACTTCGTTGTACTGTGAGAGTAGTGCGAGAGTGCACAAAAGTTACACTGTGGTCTACCCAGAGAATATTCACATACTTTAAAATCAATGGCCACACATTGTTTTGCATTTGCATCTTATCCGTTTCTGAATTCTTTTATCAGACATACAGTGGAATTGAGCATTATGTTGTGATGCTTAGAAATAACTAGGAATTATGTATTGTGGGCACTGTATGAGAGCTCACGTGTGCATATTTGTGTTTAAATTTTTGTGTGTAGGTGTTAATTTATGTAAGGATAACTGAATGGAGATTATATGAAGGTCAGTATTGCACCCCCTTTCTACATACAGAACTTTTCTTTAGCTCTCTATGATCTAAGGTAGTTAGGGGTTGCAGAAGGTACAAATGATTTAGTTATTTTATATTTGGTGCTGGCCTAATGTCCACCTTATTTGCAGGTTGGCTTGGCACTTTTCCTGGTGTCTTGGTTGCTGGGCATAATTTACTCTAACCTGGCAAATAAACAAAGAGTTACAAAATTTTAACCTGCATTTTTTTCAGGGATATTGTTACCATTTACCTGCTGCTCAAACACAGCAGTCCTGTCTTGCTTTATGACTGATTTACAGGCTCTCTCATCAACAGAAAGATAGGCTGACTCAGACTACTGTGCCATCAATGAAAAAATGTTTTCATAATTGCTGCCTGGTAAACTTATCAGCACACTGCCTGTAATAACAGATGTGTAGGAAGGCAAAAAGCGGTACTCTTAGGGCAATCCTACACTTTCCAGCCAAATTTAAAAAAAAAAAGTGCATCACATTCATTTAAATGGGCACATATACACATTAAAATGAATGGGATATATTTTATTGTTGTATTGTCAAGCTTTATGTAGAGCTTTTACCACATGATGTAAAACAGCCTCATGCCTAGTTCAGTCCTTAATTAAAAATGTAATGAAAACATAAGAGTGTAGTACTGTTTAGAATTGCGTCAGAAATGAAACAGGATTATTAAAAATTGATAATATCCCTTTAAATGTCAGAATTACATAAAATACTTACTGTGGTTTTCTGTATATAAACAGCTTCTCTCTGTCATGCTCCTCTTCCTTCTCGGAGTCTTCTGAAGAAGAGGAGGAGCTGTCTTCTCTCTTACCCTCATCGGTCTGGAAGGGAATGCTTGGTGTAAAGACTAGTGGTGTGTTAGGGGAACTGAACACAGAATGTGAACCTTCACTAATGGATGGGTAATGAGATGGACCATCAATAGTAACAGACATAAGATCAACCTCTGTCTCCTCCGGAAACTGTTGCAGAAGAAAAGAAATGACAGTGAAGACAAATTATTTGTACGGTTACAAAATTGTCTTCATTGATGACCATGGCCACAAAAACAGCTTTTGCACTGGAGAAGGCTAAAATTATTATAAAAACAGTGTTTACAGATCAATCATGAATGATGGACAGTGAGAAGGATGTGATATGTTAATGACAAGGACCAAATGCAGCATTATCTTGCATATAACTGAGAAAGACAAATTATCCAGCCACCAACAGTGTTTCACTCATAACACTGTAACCAGAAATGATATATAGAGAGATTATGATCACCTGGAAATCAGAATGCAATTGTTAGTGATAGCAGTATGTTGAAACAAAGAAATGCCACAAAATGTACAGCAACTTAATCCATATTCATATCAGTAATTCCCATTCAGTAAGGTAACTCTGTAGCATGTACTTTAGTTCACCAGTGACACATATTTATAGGTTAACAGAACTTGCGCACTATGGCAATTTTGTACTATAAAACAGTTATAATATGCCTCTGTAATCCAATAATAATTTTTCATATTTCACTCTATTAAACTACTGACTATTGGCTTTAGAGGCATTCTTTGCAAATAATAAAGTTAGCTTATTTGATGCTGAAGAAAACTTGACAAAAATAGTGGTTGGTTTTATATAAACCAATTGTGTAGTGCTTTTAAATGATCCATGAAATATGTACAGCTTTAAAAGACAACAGGTCTTTACCAGCAATATACATTTCTGGCATCTTGTAAAAACACATTTCATCTTGCATCCTGCTATTCCCAACATTCCAAAGCATACTTTGCAGACAAGAGAAAAAGTCTTTTTTTTTTACTTTTTGCTGTAAAAGTCATAGAAATTCCTCTAATATATTATTTGATGCCAAAATTAATAAATTCACCTAAATTGGCCACCAGGGGCATACCTAAATTAACACTGCCTATTCCACACAAGGGCCCCCTCACCCTGCAGTAAGTTTAATTTAATTTGGTCTGGGGGAGGTTGCTGTGTAAAGATGCTCTGGAGCTGGCTGTGGGGGCAGTGGTCATGGCATAGCAGCAATGCCCCCTGGGTGTTCAGTCCACAGGCCCTATTGTTACACCCCTGTTGTCTGTATTCTGATTCAGAAATCTGTATTAACTCTATGGACCAATAACAACACAGAGACATTTGAAATTAAATGACGGTTATTCCAGTTATTTCTGCATATTTTTTTCATGGTTTTAATGGCCTTTTAATAATTTGCTATACAACTTTTACCACAGGTACCATATGCCTCTAGGTTATAGTGACAAGTAATCCTGATAGTTAGACAGTTTACAGCATCATTTTTTTTTAAACATTGCACCCATATAAATACTTTATCTTATCTTTTGGCACTGGGGCCATATTATGTGCCCCCAATAGCAGTAGAAACCTCACATGTCCTCTTGCCAACAGAGCCGCCTATCACAGAGAACACAGAGCTTCTAGTGCCATGGCACCAGGAGGACTAAGAGATAAAATGACTCTTAGTTCTTGTTAAGATACAAGTTATTAAAAAATGGTGCTGGTAACTGGAGGGGGGTGGTTAAGTTAGAGAACCTGGATAAAGAGGTGTCTGGTAACTGGAGGGGGGTGGTTAAGTTAGAGAACCTGGATAAAGAGGTGTCTGGTGTGTACACAAAACTAAGAACTTTTTTTTCAAAGGTGGTGGGTACCTAACTGTCTGGCTACTTCACCATATAAAGCATTAAAAATACTACTGTACCCTTACTTCTGTATGCCCCTTGAAACTATTTTGGTTCTGTAATAACTCGTCCATACAGGCAAAATAAATGGATTCATTGCCTATTCTTTTCTTGATTAGATTGGAGAACCAGAAAAAGATAACAATTTAGTTCCATCACGTTCTCTTTAAAACTCATTCGTTTAAACCACTTATTTTAATAAATACAAATAAACATTCCCTTGTGCTTTGTATTTACCAGCTGATATACATTTTGTGGGTTTATTTGTTTAAATGAAAAGACAGTCACCACCTTGTAAAGACAGAGGAAATTTTGGCGATTCCATTTGATTTTACAAATACCTTGAAATACCCTTCCTCCCCAGAACAGGCAGAATGACGATTTATTCCTAAAACTGTGTTATTCAACTTCATTAAAACAGAAAGGGGAAAAAAAATAATGATTTTAGAAACTCTACAGAGAACACAAATATCTCAATCTTTTACGCACAAACACATATATATAATATAAGCAACTGAATGACAAAAATCTATAGAAAGTTTCCTTAAAGGGGGATTAAATGAAATACTTATTACTGTAATTTCTCCTAAAAAAAAAATCTCCATTTTACAATAAATTTGACCCTGCAAGGCTAGCTTGCTCACATGTGACTGAACAGTCTAATCAGTCAGAAAATATATATGGAAAATGGGTGAACTAGCAGACGATTTATCTTTTCTTCTTGAATTTTCCTAAAAAACAAATGACAGATTAGTAATCCAGGATATCTGAAAGTCTGACACTCTCCAGCACTATGAATGATGGGATTATTGAAATGTTATGATAAATTCCTTAACATCACAATAATATGTCCAACATAAAGTCACTAGAAATTAGATGTTTAATTGTAATTTTTCAGTGTCTTCCTTTACATCTTTCTGGCAAACAATCTTTATTTATGTGGCATTATTATCCTAAGCAAACATGGCCCTATTTTCATATGTTTAAATATAATTTTGTCACTACATGAATTAATAGTTAGTGCTAGAAACAGCACAAGGGCAAGGAAGTTTCAACCCCTTTTGTCACCTGTGGTGGCTTTAAAATCTGTGTCCACTGACTAGGCTAAAGTGGAAGGAGACAGGGAAGCCAGCAAATAAAGTTGTTCACCAAAAATTGCCCTGCATAAGTGTATCAAATGTGTAAGAGTGTGTGCAGAAATTCAGGTACATGAACCTCTTAAGCACAACTATTTCTATTTCCAACATCTTACATCTTATTCTGTTGAGAGAAGTTGTACATGAGTAACATTAAATGGATTCTTACACTGTCTTGAATGTTAAAGGTTACCCTGGGTCCAGCAGGGGAAGCAGCTTCAATACGTATTTCAGGAAGGTCTTCCCCATCAACCCTTGAGCTGCACAGGAAAATCAGACAGTAAAATTTGTATTTTATGTGACAGCAATAACCAGCATGTATGCCTGTATGGTTACAAACCCATACCAGCAAGCATATACTAAAAGAGCAAAGCATTTGAAGCATGTTTTGGTGCTGAGAAGCTGGATTTGTTCTGTAGCAATATTCCAAAGTGGGTATCCAGATGCACTAATCCCATTAACTGTTTCTGAACTGCATTCATAAAATCTGTTAAAGTCACTAGTTAATAAATAGTAAGGTGCCCAAACATTTACACAAGCAGTTTTTGTTTCTTAGTTTGATTCATTCAGAAAGTAAATGGTAAATGTGCATTCAAATCTGCAGGTTTTGTTAACCCCCTCCTCATTTAGAAAAAAACAATTAATGTAATCTGACCTACAGTAGCCCAAGTCTGGTAGCACAAGAGAAGTGTTCTCTAACTAGATACTTTTATTGCAGCATTAACATGCATTTTCGTCAATTTTATTTATGTATGCTTATTTAATAACTACAGTAGGTGTTAAACCACAAGTGAACACCACAATTTTTTTGTTGCAAAAAATAAGATTTAGAAGATTACATTATATCTATATATAAATTGGTTTCTTAGTCGTAGAATAAAAGGTGCTATTGTTCCTGTATCTACCAAGAGAAATATACCCTTCTCCACATAACCATTTTACTTCCAACAGCTTTATATCAAAATGTGTAAATATGTTTAAGATATGTGCTACATCTTTACTGAAACATTAAATACTTACCACCCAGATGTTACCAGCTAAACTGAAAAAAACAATGTAAACTAGAAGGAGTGGCCGTTAACCATGTTTGCAAAAGTAAAAATGGGAATAAATACTGTTAGAACTTGAAGGGTTTTGTGGAGGATGGATAGCCTGTCGAAGATTTGAAAGCATTCAAATCAAAACTATGCTCCACTGAACCCGAAAACTAAAGTGGTTCATAAAAAAGTAACAAATGCATTTTAGACTTCTACTTTATTTTACCTGGCTCTTTCTGATCGTTTCAGAGGAGGCCTTCCTGAGGCAGTAATGCTTTTTGAGCGGTTGTAGCTTGGTTTGTATCCAAGGCCCCATTTATCCTTCAATGATGCGGCCTACATAAAATGTATGATTTTATCACTTTTTATCTTATAACAGCAATTTGAAATTCACACGAGTACAGTTATAATACGGAACTTACTCTCATGCTAGACCTGCGCAACTTTTTACGGACATCTCTGCGGATATCATTGACAGCTACCGATTCCAAATGTTGGTATCGTTGGATTTCTTGATTAATTGTGCCTTCACTAGCTCCAAGTTTCCTTTGTAAAAAGAGAAAGATATGAATGTTTATTACAGAAACCCACTATTACTATTAAATAATCTGAATTAGTAAAAAAAAAAAATAAATAAATAAAACTGAATTTTATTTTAAAAAGCACAGCTCCTGAAGTCAAAACATGCAAAATGGAGTTAAGACTGCATGAACCTGCAGGTAACCTACCAAATAGCTCAAAATATGTCCGTTTCCTTAGGACCAGGGATCCTCTGCAGTAAGAAGTGATAAACCAGTTATCCTGAACACAATTATTTCCTATGACAGGATCAATTGTGTGAATATGCTGGGGGTGAACTAACTCATTAAGTATTCATTATACATTTCCCTTTTAAGCACCGCCTGTATCCTTTTTTACTATGCAGGAGAAAATTAATACCATTAGAGTTCATTTTTATAGTCTTTTGTTTGGTTTGATGTGTATAGGTCACTACAAATAGGTTTTAAAGCTTTACAGAGGAGTGGTTTTCCTTATAGGAAAAAAAGCAATATATTTAGCCTGGTGTGTGAAACTATTTTAAAGGAGCACTATAAACACATTGCTATCAAGGTCCATAATATAAGTATATAAAACCTCAACTAATTATCAGTTGTAAGATCTCAGGTGCAAGTTATATGTTTAAAGCTATCGTATTGTAATAGCACTTTGAAAGGATTCCATTTTAAGGTCTAACTCAGTCACTCTGCAGGGCTTGTTTGCTTACATCTGATTGGTCTTTCCATTGTGACTAACTGCAGCAGGCGCACTAAACATTTTAATCAGCCCAGTTGGTTTTATAAAATACTTGCAGCGCTTAAAATACAAAATGGATAATTCAGTGTATATATGTATCCATCACATATTATTTTAGAGGGAATGGTGTTCAACTAAAGCAGAAACATATTTAAGATGCACTTTTGAATAATAAAAAAAAAAAATAAAAAAAAATTGACTCACTTCAGATCATCAATAACTTTGGCTTGTTCATTGAGCTCCCTTATATCGACCAATCTTTTCCCAAACTTCCTTCCTCTTATGTCCACACTCTGACTTCCAACCTGTCCACATCTTCTGTAGTCAACAGTTTCCTAATTAAAAATCCAAAACCAAAACTTTTCTAGTTTTACCAGAATGCATGAATAAAATGTAATTAAAATTGATTAATTTCCCAAAGTGTGGCATGCAGTAATTAAAAACGTAAGAGTCAGTTTGATTTCATTTGAATTTCTTAAATGATCTGTTACAGATTAATTTATGTGGACATGGTGTACTATCCAGGCACGGAACCAATATAATGATATAACTATGCTCACAATGTTTATTGTGGTTTTAATATCCTTAACCTTGTACCTAAATTATGTCATGCATTCATATGCATATCCTCTTAGCAAATATATATGTCAATACACTTCCTGTAAGAAGGGCTTCATACAGTTGCAGTTTAATGTGAAAACTTCATACCTGGATAGTACATAGCTTTGAAAATGTAATTATGTTACATACATTTGCCCAGGAACGAGACCTGCTTGCAGTCAAGTGTGAACTGACAGAACCAGGAGAATCAGATATTTCTGAACCAGTAAGGTACTCTGCAGGTACTGAATAACGATGGCGTTTGGTGCTTAGGCCAAGCAGGTGATTTACAAGTCGCTGACCAAACGTAAGCTTGGTGCCTTCTCCATTATTATAACATCCTTCTGAATTCTAAATGGCAAACAGTGATGTTAGTGCTATCTAAGGTATGTGTGCACCAGTTTTGTTTTATATGGATACGGTTCAGTGACTGTGCTCCCACTAATAAAAACACAAAGTCAGTGGATTTCTAAAAAGGGGGGCACATACCACTGATTTAAAGAGTATGGTTTTAACAACTAGTCAAAACTGCTTTAATTAAGCAGGATTTAGTATTTATCATACTAACTAGAAATTAGCTTGAACTTGGACTCTTATTTGTGTTATAGTCTAAGCATCATCATAAAAAGGAATAAAAAAAAGTTTCAAAGTTTAATCCAAAAGGGAAATTAACTCTAAAATGCTTTGCAAAGTAAGTTAATCTAATTAGATTTGTGGACTGGAGCAGCTTAAATCAATAATTCACCATTCAGCAAATTGTTTTTTTTGTTTTTGTTTTACAGGTTGTGCAGGGATATCCAACCTGATTATTCCACAACTATTACTGCCAGTATCTTGTCACATGCAATTTGGAAAAAGGTCAGCTGTCTGGATCTGCCATGTAACAGAAAGACTACCTAGATTACTAGTAAAATTAGCACACCAGTTCTTTCCCTTTAATAAAATGAGAGCTGTTCTTTTAAAGCTGGATTGGATCATGGATTGACCAAGATCCCGATGTGCTCATGTTGTCATAGTAGCACTTGTGTGTGCATTACACCACAAAAAAAAATTCCATATTCCCCATACATGATAAGGCCGTTGACAATGGAAAGTGGCTTTCTTTCCAATAGGAAAAACTTGCAAGCTGCAAGTTTACTTACCAGTCACTGCTTGAGCATGTTGACTTGTAATGGGGAGTAAAGAAAGGTTCAGAAATCCCTGAATCTATTACGCCTCATCATCCTGATCTAATTACACACAACTGTATAGTTAGAAAGAGGAGTACTGTGGTATTATATGATACTTTATTTGGACAAGTTTTTGAGAGATAATCCTGTTTCATCACGTCACAGCAGTACTAAAGGATACACAGTTTGTAACATATTTAAAGTCATGGAGGCATTGAAATTGTATGAAAGGTAAAGCGAGCAGCTTCTATTGACCCGTATTGTTGCATGTTCATGTAGTGCACACTTTTGTGGATAAAGTGTACATTTACAACTTTCATTTAACGTATATTACTTAAATTCCAGTGTTCCAGTTTCGATTAAATAATACCCACAATAGTAAAAACAACCACAAGGAAAATATCCCTTGTAGTATAAAATGTACTCATTTTCTGTACACATGAATGCAGAAAATAAAAAGGCTGTTAGTCACAATGTATTTTACATAGCTCCATGAATGTCATTCAGTATAACAAAATAATCCAAATAGGAAATACAGAGAGAGGTTACAACTTGCAAAGTAATGCTTGTGTGTCTGCAACATATACACCAGCCATAGAAAGACTAAATGCAATAAAACTTACAGTATGGACAGTGGGAGACATGCTGTCTACATCATCTTCATCAGAAATGTCAGCCATGTTTACAGAGTTCAGGTCAGCGATATCATCTATATCTTCTTCCCCAGTCAAAGTTGTTAGAGTATTTCCGAGAGCATTAAGCCTTTTTCCAATGTTGGGGTCCATGTGCACATCAATACCACACATCTTCCATAAAACATTAAGTGTCCATGTCCCTGCACTACTGCTTTCTAATTAAAAAAAAAAAAAAAAAACCCAAAAGAACATTAATGGCTATTATTGTTTAACTTATTACATTTAATCTCATGCAAAACCAATATTATATGAAACCCAAAATAATGATCATTTATAAGGAAGAGGCTTTAAGATATTTCTTATTTATGTGATCATCAAAAGGTGCCTAAACGTTATTGATATGTGGGACCATTTAATAAGGATTTCACACTACCATAACAGAATTTCATAAAGATTAAAAATTACTGTGGAACTTATTTCACCTTACATATTTGTAATACTGCAATAATAGTAGTAAGGCCTGTGACAAATGTATAAGTGGTCTACCTTTTGGGAACCAATGATTAAAAGAGTAAAATGCAGAATGTGTAACAAAAGCTCTGGGTTGGTTAGGGAACGTGAGGTAACCAAAAATGAAGGTTCACTTGCTATTTTTACTGTTCATGGCAATCTCAGATGGACATTGACATGTTATGGATTAGAAAGCTGAGAACGGTTTTATTCGCAAAGTCCAAACTAGAGTGTATGTATCCTCAAAATGCTTCATTTGTTTAAGAGTGGAGTGTGACATTCATCTATGAAAGGTTCTACCTATAGATTAGAACAATGTCAGACAGTCTTTTTAAGCCAGACCTAAAATCTTCATTAAATGAAATATTTGTTACCTGCAGAAGCTTGTCCAGTTGTTCTAGAGCAAACTTCATAAGTCCCATCTGGAACCACACCTAAATAGACAAACAAATATAATGTAGCACAATAAACAAACATAATTTACATATGTTTAAGGATGAATAGTTTAAAATGTGATCTACTCATACTTCACGTCTTTGTGTGAGGTATAAGGTTCCTTTACTTGCTCATACTGACACAACTAAAGAGCAACTGCTGGAAAAAAAGCACCCAGTAATAAATTTAACATTTTACTTTTAAATTACTGCACAGGAACAAAGGGGTTATTGGCTAAAGTCAGAATTGTTGCATAAAAGGTGTTAATTTGCCAGCTAAAGAAAGTCACAATAGGCTGCAACTGTCGCAGTTGTGACTTTACAATGGAAATATTGTCGCGGTCACAGATTTGCTATGGGCATCCGTATTTGACAATTTGACAGTCGAATTCTCACTTTAGTCAATGACCCCTTAAATGTCTCACCAGTTATTTTATTGTTCGAATGTTACTGATACTTTGAAAGAAAAGTAACACCAAAAGAAGTCTCAAATGCTTTTAAAATTGCTATAAATTAAATTTGTGAATACAAAAATTCTAAATTGTGTATAGAAAGTAAGATATTTAGCTTTAAAAAAAAAAAATCCACTTCCTGTATATGCTTTACATAAAGCATCATAGAAAACAATGGGACTACATTAGCCCTGTTTAACAACATGGCTGCTATCATTAAAGATAAAAACAGGCAGAAAGCAATAAAATTCATGAATTCAACTTTAAAGACATTTTTAAAAGTGCTGTATTTGAATAACTGCCATGCTAATCCAAAAGGGAATTTTCATATTTTTTTGTGTTAATGGTTATTTAAGGCAGCGGTCCTCAACCTTTTCTGGATCGGGGACCATTTCGTTGATCCAGAAGAGGTTTTGCGGACTGGCGAGAGTGCTGAATGTGCGCTGACAGCCCCATGATCGTGACGCACTTTGAGCGCATCACCATCAAGCAGCCCAGTGCGGAGGGGCCTGCAGCCCAGCATTTGGGGACCCCTGCTTTAAGGCATGAGCAAAAGTTTTTTACCTGGTGCTTATCGCCCTTTAAAAAATCTTAACTTTTCAGTTTTGTTATTGTATTAATTTTACTGTAGCAGTTTAATGTTTGAATACTTTTTGTAACTTTTAGGAGATAGAATACTTTTTTTTTTTCCAAATATGTATTTCAGAACAAACTCCTTTCTAAGATAGGGTTAGAATTTAATTCTCTTGTTTAGTTGCTTTGGTACTGCACACTGAAGTCCCTTTACATACTATTGGGCCATCAGTTTGAGCATGAGAAGGAGAATTTTAGCGGTATATGTTAAAAATAGTTACTAAAATAAGAGAACTTACTATCTCATAAGCAAACACAGACTTTTTAATATGAATAATATATAAATTATTAAAATACGTACAGGCATTCATGACAAGATCTGATCTCACTTCTGGCTTCCAGTCATCCCAAGTTGTCTCAAATCCATCAGCAAAACGAATGCAGAAGTTCTTGAAATGTCCCTTGCTGACTAGAGATTCAGAGGAGCAAGCAGTAATGAGTGTGCTCTCAATGGTGAGGACTAAAGCAGAGCCAGTATCAAAATCTGCTGTATGATTTGCCTGTAAAAATACAGAGATGCACAAAGTTCAAAGTATACAGTACTATCTGTATCTTTCTTTTATGTATATTTTTATTTTACTACTAGGTTACTCAGCACTAAACATTTAACAATGCAGAGACATGACAGTGGTGCTCAATATAGTATAAGTAAAGTAAATAACAAGCAGAGTGATCAAGATACATTATTGTTTACAGGAAAGTGCCAGGCAATGACCGAGGCGAGAGGATGGAGTCCCTGCCCCTTAGAGCTTACAATCTAAATAGATCAATTTTTCTGAACTCATTCTTATGAAAAGTATTTATATGCAAAAACAATTAGGTCCTTTAATAAGAATAGTCATCTGAACTAGTGCATCAAAGAATAGCCATCAGGCATGTGGTTTATAGGTCAATGTAATCATCAGAGAAAACGCACTCTCAAAGAACTCAGATAAGCATATGTTGGCACCCCCACTCAAATTTGGGTTAGGACTATTTCCTTTTATACATGAGAATAGTTTTTGTGGGATTGTTTTGCATTATTTCATTATCAATTACAGGTATATTATATTGGGTGCCTTTGGGAGTAATTATAATATACCAGATCAAACAGCACAAGTTATCAAATTAACTCTACCTGTTGTGCATTGGTGATAGGCAAGCATATGCCCAAATCATTAACTGTAAGCTGAAGGAAGAGAGTCCCAAGCGCTTGCGCAGATGTTTGCTGGATTCCAGGAAGCATATCCACTACTTCCTTTGTTGCCACATGAATATCCTTGTTTAATGCCAGTCTTTGCTCATTCCAGTTGTCATATGCTGCCTTATAGTTTAGCCAAAACAAAACCGCTTTAAAAAAAAAAAAATGATATTCATTTACAACTGCAAAACATTTGATTCCTTTAAACTACTTATGCAAATCTCTGAATCTCTGCCATTTCATATTGCTGTATATGCAACAATATTACTGGTACTTAAGAATTCACAGAATATTTTAGGGTATACTTTCAGAATAACTGCAAATAGAATATAGTATAAACATAATGCAACTTTGATTGTGATAGTATAAATGACTGCTGGGGGGAATCTAGCAACACTTCGTACTGAATAAATACCAAACAAAACAAAACCAAGGTTCTTTCTTTTTTATATTTAGAATTGCTTTAGGAGGGCTTCTAAAAGTACACGAAGGCTCTAAATAAAGTCTAAAAAGAAATGGAAACACAACTGTTCTTACCTCTATCAAAAGCAACAGGCTGTGCATAGACAATGGGCCTGCTCAGAGTTATAAGAACTGCCTCCCTGCCTGTTGAGCCACTGATTTCCTCCTGCAGAGCATTGCGCAAGCCAATTCGGGTTTTAAAATAAGCAACTTGGTGAAAGTCAGATCCGGCCTCTTCATAAACCTAAATTCATTACAACAGACATAAATATTTGGACAGGAAAAGTTGATTAAAATATAAATTACAATAAAAAGATTATGCATTCAGCAATAAGTAGTACTAAAAATAACTAAACTAAACCATGTATGTTTCACTCTGTCTAAAATGTTTTTGTAGTGCTGAAAAGAAACATGCAAAAAGTAAAAGCACACAAGATTAGAAATGTTAACATGAAACCCAAGTCATTTAGACATTAGAAGGGTAGAGATGGTGGATCATGCATTTACAACACTGATGTGCAACGATGATGTTATTTCATAAAAAAAGCACTAACCAAGTTACCTTGTTGTCAATATCAAAATGTATAGCAATGTGCTAAATTGTGAGTTTAATAGTTTCAAAAGCATGTTGTATACATTAAACTCTGCACTGTGTGAAGTAACAATCAAATATCACTTTTTTAGGATTTAGTAAATAAAAATACATATAATTATTATGTAAACAAGTATAAAGCATGCAGTGCACACCACTGACCAAGCAATTAAATAGGTATATGCCCTAAATGTGATAAAGATAAACATGTATGCATATTATAGAAAGTCATATAAAAATACACAGCTAACAGATAAGCAGAACAATGTTTCCTAACCTGATGCTTTACAATCTGACCCAGGGCCAAGTTCAAGTCCACTTGACATTTCCCAAAGAGTTTCAGATAACTGCTGCTTCCTGGTAAGGCTTTAGTCTGAATTCGGTTGGATAGCTCCAGTTCTATCAGTCCAGTCTCGAACCTGACAGCTCTCATTGATGGTGTTGTTGCAGTTACTTGTATACCCTTAAAAGAAAACAGTTACTAACCTAGAAAAACTATGTAGACTTAAGTATCTGAACACCAAAAGTCAATCCAATGTACTTGTACTTCAACATAGTGCAATAATGCCAGTAAGTCCTGTACAATGCTCTAAGTGTTAGACAAAAGTATTATTAACACAACCACTTTACAAACTAATTAAATGTATCTGCACAGATAATCTAGAACAAAGCAATGCAGATATTTAATACAATGGACTGCAACTTCCATGCCAGTCACTTATGTCAGCTGTTGCATCATATTACAAGAGAGTAATATGTTAAAGGTGTGTGAATTTCTTTAAAAGACTGGACACCTGATTTATATCTTAACAAAAAAAAATTGAATACTCCCTTAACATCACAATCAAGTACATATTGAACGTTTATTTTCCCCAGTAAAAATGTGAAAATAAAATGTATATAATCAGAGCACAAAGAAAAAAAATACTGTCAGTGGGCTGAAACAAGTCTTCAATTGCTTTGACTATGCACTATTAGGGTGAAAAAAAGAAAAGTGCATCAAGTTCTTCCTAAAAAGTACAGTAACCACCCCCCTGCTCACACATATCCCACCCAGTGTTCGGATGATCCAGACCAAAGAAGAAAAGCAAAAACAAACATGCTTACACTAGCAAAAAAATGCTTTCAGCTTATTAAACTATATCAACACCCTTTTTTACATTAAAGGGAAAGAAAACCTTTTGGCATGCATTTACAAAACTGTTTCTGCAGCTAAAATTATAGCAGTCTACAACTATTATCTATACACATAGATTTATTCAAATGATTGTCATAGTTACCAAACAAACATACCTTGAATCGCAGGTTCAAGGAATAAAGAAGAATTTTTGGTTTATCTCCCTCGGTTGTGCCATCGTGTTCATTCCAGAGAGGAATAGGCTGTTCTCCTCCTGCAAAAAAAAAAAACAGCTTATGGGATTAATTGTAAATGTAATTTACTTACTGACCCCCCTTTCTGGGTATGAGGAGAGACGTTTTGAGTCTAATTTATATATTATAGAGAATATACATAAATATAAAAAAAAAATGAAACTGTGATATGAATATTCTCTTTTCTAGAAAAAAAGAGTTTGTTGCTGAAATTGAAAATCAGCTAAAACAGATAACCCCTAATGAACCATAAAACTATGATCTCACCCACCTACTTTTATTTTAATGCATTTAATCTTTCATTTGCTTTCAAATCAAGTGAAAGTCCAGTTTTAATGCAAATATTGGTAGTGCCGGGAAGTATTAAAGGTTGAACCATCATTATCAAGAACCCTCCTCAAAAATCAGGTTCCAACCTTAGTCCACCATACCATACTTGGCAAAATCCCCTTTTAAAAGGAGTAGTCATTTTGTAATACCACTTTATTCTATTTACAATGAAATGTAATGTTTCAAAGGTACAGATTTTAACATTTCTGGTTCTAACAAGTATGTCTCATTTATTACTGAGATCTGAACAATATGAATATTCTTTGTAACTTTTCTATTCATGTTGCAATAAAGAGCTATATTATCAATTTAAAATATATAGAGACAAACCAGTGGACAGGGCTCGATGTAAACAATGCCCGTGGGGGGGGGGAATAGATTATTCAAGAACTATTTCTATTTAAAGACAGTTGCATTTTAATCTTGCCTTAATAACCTGTGATGAAAAAGGATATTTTTCTACTCATCAATAAATATATTTCTCTTCGAGTCTCTTGGGGGACACCAGACCACGTGTAAAGTTGCCTCCCACTGGATGCAGAAAACTAGAACTAAGCTCCTCCCTTAAGGGCATTTCCCCTCCCACATAATGATATCCAGTCTACTAACAAAGATAACAATCAGAAAAATATTCTAAATTCTTAAATTATAAACTCAATCAACTGGACAACAATCATTTCAAGAACATCGTTAGCAAATAAAGGGTGGGTAATCCATGTCCCCCAAGAGACTCGAAGATAAATATTTATTGGTGAGTACAAAAATATGCTTTTCTCCAAGGTCTCTTGAGGGAAACAGGAGAAGGGGACATAGCAAAGCTGTCTCGTTACCGAATTGGGAGGAAGAAATCTAACAGACTACAATGAATTAATCGATAGGAGCCACTGCAGCCTGCAGAAGCTTCCTCCCAAAACTAGTTTGCTGAGAAGAAAGTCCACTCTATAGAATTTAATAAAAAGGTTGAAGGAGATGTCCAAGTGGCAGCATTGCACAGTTGTTCCACAGATGCCTGATTTCAAACTGCCCAAAAAGAACCTACAGCTATGGTTGAATGAGTTATAACTCTTGGGGAGGAGAAATTCCTGAATTCAATAGGACCTGTGGATGACCTACTTTAAGCCAGCACACAATGACAGTTTAAATTATAGTTAGACCAGGTGCTTCAAAAGGATTTAGTCACTATTTTCCGTATGGGTCTGCAGCAAATTCCTCTAACCCACAGAGTCATAAAATACAAAATCCAAAAGAACAGTGAATCTGCCCTGTCATTCACAGTGAGGTTCCATCCCCTGCCTGTCCCTGCAGCGCTATTGTTCAATTAGTCATAGTCTGTCTTCAATTAAAAAAAAAACAACAGAAAGCAAATCTTCACTCTGCCCAAGCCAAACACCACTTATTATAATTGAAGACCGACTAACAGATTGCGCTGCAGGGAAAGGAAGGGGTTAAAATCTCACTGTGAATGGCAGTACAGATCTTCTGTTCTTTTGGATTTTAGCACACAATGGCAGTCCTGTAAATTGGATGACCCACTCACACACCTGCTGGGAAAATAAATAAGAATTCTGGCCGACGAAATGCAGCCTTCCTCTGAAGGTTAATCTGAACAGCATGTACTACAACTAAAGTGTGCAGGCTCTTTTCCTTGGTTTAAAACAAAGGGATGGCAAAACAACATCCTGAAATGCCAAAACAACCTCTGGTTGAAATGAAGGAATGATGCAATGTACTTCCTTATCTGGAACAACAGGAAAGGTTAGTGCTCCAATTTTGGAAACTCTCCTAGCTGAAGATATTGTCACTAGAAAGGCAACTTTGAGTGATAACAAATATCTGGAAACTCAGTGTAGAGGTGTGAAAATATCTCCTTGTAGTACTGAGATTACAAGGTTTAGATATCAAAGGCCAGAATCGGGGATTTGAAAAAAGGCACTATGTTAGCTACTCCTTGAAGGAAAATTCTCATGTTACTGATAACAGCTAACCTTTGTTGGAAAAGTACAAAGAGTGTGGATACTTGGACCATTAAGGAGCACAAGCCAAGACCCCTTAGCTTTCCATACTCTATGGTATGCTGAAGAGGAAATGGTTTTATGGACTTTTAGCATAGTTATAATATGGCTTCTGAGAAACTTTTGCAACATCATGGACTTAACAGCCAGGCAATCAAAGACAGCCTTGCTGGGGTCTGGATGATGAATGAGACCACAAGAAAGAATGTCCAGGGTGTGCGGTTGGGTCCAAGGTGGAGCTTTGGATAGCGCAAGCAGATCAGCAAATGAGGACTGTTTGGGCCAATGCAAGACCATACAAAGTTGACCCTGGTAGCCTCGTTTGACCTTTTGGATCACCCGAGGTACCATTAGTAACAGGGGAAAGGCATATACTATATGATCTAATTCAGCGGTCGGCAAACCGCGGCTCGCGAGCCGCATGTGTGGTTCTTTCCGAAGCTGCAGTGAGAAGACACAGCACTGTTGAGCCGCGGCTCAGCTGAGCTGAGCGATACAAACTGAGGAAAACGCCGGGGGATAGAGAGACGCCGGGGGATAGAGGAGACGCCAGCC
>WMED01003508.1:0-10786 GCA_019650415.1 Pipa parva
ATGTCCGCATGCAGGAAATCAGCGAGTGCATAACAGTCAGTGCGAAGTGAGGCGAACGATCTGGACCTCACTTCGCACTATGGTGAATTACCCCCTTAGTGTGTGCATGGACATGTAATATGCCTATTCGTCAAGTTGTCAGTATCTGGCGCAGTAGTGAATTTGGCTAGGTAATACAGTGCCAAATTCACCAGTTTTTCTTTATCAGATCAAAGTGATTAATTAGGGGGTTGATGGCAGTGCCTCTACTGTCCAACTGACCATGCTGCGCTACACAATAAAATGCATTCAACGTTATTTGCATTTTCGCTAAGGGAACTTAGTAAATAAGGAGTGGCAACCTGAAGTGACGCAAATACACTTTGACAGTTAAATTCTAACTTTGATAAATAAGCCCCAAATTTAAGATTATGGTAGAAAAGCATTTAGAGTTTAAGGATTGCTGCATGAATCATTAGAAATGAATATCCATGATAGGAAAATATCATTAGAATAAATGTCAATCTAACCCTTAGAATATTCTATAAATCTTAAAAAGAAATAGTAAACATTATTCTGTTTTTACTGTTTTGTCTGTTTATTAATATGTAACTGATTGCAGTTTGTTTGCTCGTCCACCACCAGAGAATATACAAAGTTTTATCTAGGTTTTGTGGATATGATATTTCTAGATATTGGTATTAAAATGTGAAAAGTACTCTGTGTAAAGTACTGTATATCTAGCAACTTAAAATATTGTGAAACAGCAATAATTCAGGATCATATACGTAGCAGACTTATACCTACTGGTGTTCACGTCCCCCACCCCCATTAACAAAATTAGATAACAGGCTCTTTGTCAAATGAAGCACCATGAGCCTTCATTCTTGCTTTGTTGGAATATTTACCAATCATTTGTGGGACTGTCCTAGCCTGTGGCCACCCAGAACATAGAACTAGATCAACACACAGCCAATCAGAGCACTAGAAGCTATAAACATAAACTAGACTAGAACCAAAAGCAATAAAAAGAGCAACAAATTAATTATAGAACCTTTAAGTTAGAACAATTTGTTGGCTGGTGGTACATGGTTACATACAAGCTACATCGTTACCCAGATGAAATGGCCTAAC
Source organism: Pipa parva (assembly GCA_019650415.1). Taxonomy (NCBI): domain Eukaryota; kingdom Metazoa; phylum Chordata; class Amphibia; order Anura; family Pipidae; genus Pipa; species Pipa parva. The sequence goes on from WMED01003508.1 coordinate 1,114, forward strand.
TGTGAGAAAAAATAAAATAAACTATAATAACTTAGATTTCCTTTATTTAAAAAGGATAGATAAAAAATTTTCCCCATAAAAATATATTATTATTGATAAGTATCAATCAGTTCAAAGTGGCACACTGTGCAGGTCAACTACCATTACAAACCGAGGGGAATCTTTGTGGACTGTGGCAGGACCAATTCCACAGGGAATTAGTGGTTTTTGTCAGCCTAAAGCAGACAAGTACATTTGAGCAACTTAGTAAATATTTCAAAGTGACGATATATGTTAAATATTGGCTTTTTTTGACTTGTTAATATTCTCCAAAGTGTTTTAGTGCTTAAACTGCATCTGAAATCCTGGTCACACACAGTGTTGAACAATGTGTAGATCCCAAGCATTTCTAGATTCCCCTTCTTATAAATGTAAGGACACAAGAGGGAAGTAGTGTTTGCAATCACATTGAGATTTTCCAACAATTTAAAACAATTCTCATTGGAATAAATGTAGAAATGTTCTAATGTATGTGTTACAAATAAATGTATTCAGCCTCGTCTACACAAATACATTTTATAGTTTTCACAGTACTGTGAAATTCTGTCTTCAAAGCAAATTTGTGACGCCTAATAAATAAAAATGAAGCGGAATTCATACATTTGCTGTTATTAGAAAAAGTGCTTGAATGGTGTTGTTTAGGTTAGAAAGTGCTCCAAATTCTAGAATAAATTTTGATCCTCAAAAATCCCAAGCATTTAGAAAAAAAATGATCTCATCCCGTATTAAAATGACTTTCTAGCAAACAGTTCTTTAGCCTACACTTTATTTTAATGAGAACATAGAACACAAATATTTCTCTTTGTTTGGCAAAAATGAATTGTGCAAAATGTTAAAGGTTTGCTTCTTCCTCCTGGGTGTACAGACCAAATTACTCTGCTCCAAATAAAACTTTATTAAAGGCATAATTCTCATTATTTAAAGTCTTTTGGACTGTTAAAAGCTGATTTACTGGTATCTTTACTGTCTGAAAGCAGCCTTTTACCTACCAGGCTACAATTTATTTTTCCAAACTTAACTTGGTTAGCACTGTCATCATATCCTCAAAGACACAAAATGTTAATTGTCCCCTGGAAACAGCACTTGTGCTCAAGGGTATTTCCATCATTGATGTTTCCACTTTAACTACTGTAAGAAACATGAATTTACAGTGCATTAAATACCTCCACTAAAGCATCATTAAACTTGCAGTCTACTGGATTAATGTTACTAAAACCATTTAAAAGGTCAGTTCAGCATGAATCATGGTAAAAAAAAAAAAAAAGAATCTTGTAAGTCTCATGTGTTGGTTTATCAAATAAACAAACTATTGTAGTATTTTAGAGCAACCATCTGCAGAAACCAGTTCTAGAAGATTGCAAGGAAATAAGCAATATATCTAGTTATATTGGTAATGGTGATCAACTAATTAAGAAACTGATTTGAACAGAATTGCAGAAGAATTTCACCATATTTAGGACTACTGGGTGGTCAGTTTAGGAAAACTTCGGACAAGCTATTAGGTTTACAGCCAATGACTTCATATTGAATATCCACTCATCTGATAACTTTCGTAGTCAGTTGTGGAATGTTAATGGCTATCAAGATTTGGCAAGGGAAGCATGTAATAAATCAGCCCCAGGGTGAATGATCAGAACAGTGCCATTCACTTCCTCTGCAAAATTCTTATTATTTCGGGCTGCACCTGTTTGCTGTTGGCTTTCCTAGACTGAATACATTTACTATGAAACTATTAGCTGAACAGAAGTAGTGGAGAATGGCTTGATACTCTTTAGCTTTGTAGGGGCTCACAAAGGGAGCCAGGCTTTTCAGAAGCTGAAAGGATTCTTCGTGCTGCTCTTTTCCACTTGAGCACATTAGCTATCAGTTTTAATTAAAAAAAATGTGGACTAGCTAAATTAGACATCAGAAGAGGCAGAATTCCAAAATATTCCATTGCAGAATTTAGAAAGGTTTCTAAAGATTAGGTGAGATTGTATTGTAAGTTATATGGGGCAGGGGCCTCCATCCTCATGTTTCATTCACTGTCTGGTGATTACCCATGATGCTATGCTTGTAATTTACTTCCCTAGTTCTATATTAATCACCTTTTCCATATTCGTAAGATAGGGGGTTATTCAGTAAGGTGCGAATTTGACTGTTGGATTCTCAAACATCAGATTCCCATAGCAAATCCACGACAATTTTCCCAAGTAGCAACAATTTTTTAAAGTTAAGATTGCGACAATTTTCCCATAATAAAGTTACGGCTATGACAATATTCTTATTATAAAGACGCGACTGCAACAGTAACAGCCTGTTGCGACTGTCTTTATCTGGCAAATTCTCACTTATACGCAATAATTCAGACTTTAGTGAATAGCCCCCATAATCTTGATTGTACTGTGGTGCATAACCCAAAGGCACTCCATGAATATAAAAAATATAAAAATATTCAGAGATATCTTGTAGAGCTTTCAGTCTAAGCTTTGATTTTTTTTTTTTACTTTATTTCACATTCCTTTTCCTTTGCAGAACCCTACACCTCCAATGTAGCTGCAGTTAATCTTTATGCAGATTTTTTTATCTTCTTCTCAGCAAATTCTCTTGTCAGTCTAAGAGCCTCATGTCATCCCATAGAACAGGCATTAATTAGCAAAACAAATACAGCTTTCTGCTTCAGAAATTTTTTAGATCTGATAACGGAACTGAGAGCTTTGGTGTCACATCTCTGAATATTGTGCTAGAAATTTGTATTCTGCTGTATTTAGTTAGGTGTGCCATCTTTTGTGTTAAAAAGAAGACAAATTTCCTGGTCCTGTCTGTGATTTATTTGATTAAGTTTAATGTATTGATGACATAAGCTTTATACTGATAGATATATAAAACCATTCTTTGGTGTCTGATTTATATTGGTGTCTATCTATTTGTCTGTCTATCATTTTTCTAGCCATATCAGGAATATAATGATCTCATTGGCTGACTTCCTCCAGGGTATTAATGTAGCCCCTGAGCAAAGTTTGGAGAGGTGGGATAAATATCTTTACCAACAATAGACAATTGGCCTTATTGACTAAATGATAAATTCACCTCTCTACGATTCAAGTCACATCTAAAAAATAGTCATAAATTCACTTCTCCTTATTCATGAAGCATTGGATAGACTTTTCAAACCAGGGGACAGTAACGGTCACTGTTGGATGCTTAGTGTGGAATAGTCAGTCGAATAGAAGTAGGATGCAGAGTCATGCAAATTGATGTAAATTATCCCAGCAAAGTGCAGGTGATGTCATGCTCACCATATCCCTAACTGTATATAAGTGAACAATTCATCTCTTTCTATGTCACCTTGTCCCTAGATCATGTTGTCACTTTTGAATGAATAGTCCTTATGCCACTCTTGGAGCCCTCCTATCAACACAAAAGTGGCAAAGTCAAATGGTGAATTCAGAGAGGTTCAAACTACTCAAATTAGCACCGTCGACAGACTCTAATGCTTGGTCCATAGTGCAAGTGCACACACATGCGAAGTAATGTGAAGTGCTCCATAAGATCACACCCAGAGGCGGCCCTGGCCCTATTGGCACCCTAGGCAACCCCCCACCCGGTGTCCCCCTTGCCCCGTGGCCCCCACTCACCTCCAACACCACCGTCCAGCCATGGCTCAACTTTAGATCTCCCAAGTGGCAGCCGCGGCTGTACTTCACATCTTCCGACAAGCAGTCACGGCTGCAAATTGGGAGATTTAAAGTTGAGCTGCAGCTGCACGTAACCTCTCCCAGCCGGCTGGCACTCTGAATTTGCGCCCCTAGAATTTGCTTATACAGTGATACCTTGGTTCTCAACCACAATTCGTTCTGGAATTGCGGTTGAGAACCAAAACAATTTATCCCATAAGAAATCCAATCGCAGATTGACTTGTATTGATGCTGCGAATGCCATTCTGCTCATCTCGGGTGTTTGAGTTCGAAATATTTGTTCAGATTCCAAGACAAAATTTTCTCGAATTTCGTGGTTGAAAACCAATTTGTTTGAAATCCAAGTCGTTTGAAAACCGAGGTACCACTGTACTGCCTAATGGCAGAGCCGGCACTGATCACACCTATCATAGTCACCCAAATTAGGCACATATTTGCCACATCACAGAATTTGCTCAATAAGCAAACATGGGGAATTGCCAATCAATTTCAAATTTAGAGCTATATGAAACTATTTGGCCTTTAGCCAATAAAGCCCAAAGAGTATAGGAATATAAGGATACTGGCTCCTATACATTCCCCAGATTAGCGAATGCCCCAAATTTCTGCACAAAGAATTATTGATACCTGCATTAAATGTAACAATTTCACTTTGTAACAAATTCTATTACCCAGTAGGGTAGCAGGAAAGGATTATATTTCCCAAAGTTCCATAGGAAAAAAAGGGACATAATGAGAGCTTTATATAAATAACAGAAAAAAGATGTCTGCAAACAGCAAAGTTTAAAATAAACCCAAAGCAATACAGATATGGACTTTATTTTCAACTATAACATTTTTACAAGCACTGTAAAGGAGTAAATGCCACGGTGGTGTTACTGGTGCTTTAAAAAAAATTAGCTTCCCCAAGAAAGGCTACAATCATTCCTACAATCACTTTAATACATTTATACTTCCATTCCTTAATTGTATCCTTCAAAGTAAAAGATCATAAAAGGACACATCAAGTCATTTATATTACTAGTTTAATGACTAACAAACGTTTTATAAAACTCCATGCTTTGATGATTGTCAGTCCCTGTGTGTAGATCCCACCACCATTTGAAGAGAAGCTAAAAGTAGGCAGCTTCACATTGTGCATTAGGAGAATTAGTTGCGGAAGCAGCAGATGTTCTTTAAGTTCTATCTAAGCAAGCAGAGTTATGCATCTCAGGCTAAGGGATATTTGTCGCAGAGTATTTAAAAGATTCACAGAGAGACAGGATAAAGGGCAGAGAATAACTGCATAATTGAAAGATAAATAGATTTGCGGGAAGCGAGAGTGAAAAAAGTTTAGAAGAATGAAATAAGTTGCAATATGAAAAAGAAAATGTTGAAAAGATATATATATATACATCTATAAAGATTCATATAGAGAAAAAGGAAGATAAACATGAATTATGCATTCTTCAAGGCAATCTTAATAAAGCAATGCACTGCTGGTGTGGCTGAAGAAAGTATATATTCGTCAGGTTTACTATTTGTGACATGTATAGAATTCTGTTTCATTCCTCCCTCTTCATTTCCAGATTCACAAGTTTTAGGGGTATCAAAAGTGTGAATTTGTCCCATAGACGTGGGAATTTGCCACTATTTGCCAACTCATTTTTACTTTTCTGCCAACAATACCCAATAGGCTTAGACCAGGGGTCGGCAGACTTAGAAGAGGAGGGAGCCATTTAGCTCTCTCCTCCAGCGGCGAAAATTTTTTTTCGAGCTGCAAAGAGGGAGGAGTGTACTCTCCCAATCACATGACCTACAGACGTTCAATGAGAAGAAGTATCGGAGAACATGGGCAAGGCTAGGGAGATGCACTCCAAACCACAACAAGGCAGCTAAAGAGCCACATGTGGCTTGAGAACTGCACTTTGCCGACCCCTGGCTTAGACGATGTGGTGACCAAGTTAGAACACGAGTTATGAAGGGTCTGCCACTGAAATTAATGTGAAAAACAATTGTAAACCACACTGCTATTCTTTAGTAAAAATACCAGTGATCAAAACATGAAAAATTGGGAATATTTATAAAAGTCGAATAAAAGTGTTATTATTTTATCACTAATGAATTAATTAACTGCGCAAAGAGAGCTAGGGGGAAAAATAAGGAAAGAAAAAAAATTAAAGGAACAGTAACACACAAAACAAAATTAAAATACCTTAAATGCATTTATAGTTACTATAAATTCAATCTGTGTTTCCAACAATTCTAAAATGTGTTGTGAAATTATAACATTTTGCTACTTAAATTGGGCTTTAATAGGGCACATTTTCTAAACATGGTGAGGCATGGTAGAAAACAGTTGAACTGGGCAAGGTTTGTTTAACTACATGGCTGTTATCAGTAAAGAGGCAGGCAGATAATGATAAAATTCATGAATTCAGCTTGAAAGATGATATTTTTGCATGTTCTTTATTTGAAAGATTGCCATGCTAATCCAAAGAGGAATTTTGAAATTTTGATATTAAAAATCATATTCCCTAGTTGTCGCTGGTTCACGCTGTGTTAGCTGAAAAGAGAGGAGGACACCCCATAGTTAATTATAAGACAAACTCAGCTATAGATACACTTAACAGCTTTATTGATCATGCTACTAAAGAATAGTCTCTGAACAGTTTTGTCTTTTATTAAATGTGCTAATAAGCATCTGATATAAATGTCATTAGTGCATAGTAAATTGAATAAAAAAAAACGAATTCATGGATGGTAAAGATATGTTGCATAACCGGTATACAACGTTAAAGAATAAAATGAATATCCATCCATCTGAATGTCATAGGATTTCCCAGAAAAGCACAGTTTTAGCAAGTAATTGTTTTCCAAGCCAACTGATTGATAGGGAACGCAAACTGAATTTTTTCCAAGAACGGCGATATGCATGCTGCTTCATTAAAGTTCCTTTGTGTGAGCAAACGAAGGGTTGGTAGGTCTTTCTTTGCATGGCGCATTGCAATTTGAAAAAAAAAATGCAGTGTCTCCAAGCGTTGGTAGTCCCAATTAATGAGCGCTAGTGTTGCAAATGATACACAGGTGTCTTTGTGACATAATTATCTGTGGTTAATTTTAAGGTAAAAGTCTCCACCTGTTAAGTGCAGCGATGCCATCTTCACAATGTTCCACCAAGTGTGAATATTACATCCCTTTTCATTTCATCCTGTGCCTAGTTCATGATGTTACTTGGCTACAGCCTTTATTGTTAATTTTTAAATGTAAGTAAAGTTATTGACCAAACTATACATATATATTATATTTATAATGTAGAAACATAAACTTGAACATTGAAAAGTAAAAACGATTTTGGGTTTCTGAGTTATCACCTCTTAATCCAGCAGCCTTTCTCCTCAGCATTTCTATGTACGGGCTCTTCCTGTATAGTGCCCAGAAGTCACCTCCCCCTAATGAGGTCACACAATGACTCATTCTGCTAGTGCATGTTTAGTAATCTGATACTTTCCTTTCACTACTACAAGCTCTGCAGCATTGAATTCCAACCAGACAGTGTTGGTTTTTAAGACAGAGAATGTGAGAGGGGTGGGGGCGTGGCCTCATACTCTACAGAAAGAAGGAATATTTTACAGAGGGATAATAAGTGCTGCAGGCTAAAAAGGTGAGTGAGGATTTCAATAATCGTTTTTCCACTTTACAATACTTTAATGGGGCAACCTTTATAAATAGGGTTTATTTACATTTTAACTGAACAGTAGCCTTACACCACATCGGAGCCCTACCATCAGCCTTCTCCTACACGACTTTGATCTGGTAATGTGAAACTGGTGAATTCAGAGAAGTACATCTTTCGAAAGGTGGCACTTAGACTCCAACACCCTCCAAAACTTGCTTGGAAGGTTGGTGCTTCAGTTTAGCCATTTTGTCTCTATTATAATAAGAGAGCAGCCATTGTATAAGGACTGACATTTGATTTGATGGCAAAGGCTTGTAAAGCAAACACTGTAACTACTGCAGCCAAAGTACCATGAGAGGTCATCTATACACTGGGGCACCATGATGAGTTTTGTAAGATACTTTAAAAACAAACAGAAATTGGTTTAAAATGATGCTAGGATTGATGGCAACTCGTTAACAGATTTTACTGCATGAAACTGATTGAAATAAGCAGAATAACAAGAGCTCAGAAATTTACCACTGGATTAGTGCCTGCCAAGTCATGCCCAAGTGACCCTCTGTATTTATTGATATTCAGTAGTTTACATGCTATTTGTATCCTTATGGGAAAATGTTTTTGAATACATTATTAATATTATCATGACTTTAGAGTGCATTGCAAATTAATATTATACCATAAACAGTATATCTGCCTTTCACTTAGATTGAAAAAAGAAAGCTGGACACTTTGGGGGTTATTCACTAAAGTCCAAATTGTTGCATATAGGTGCGAATTCGCCAGAAAAAGACAGTCGCAATAGGCTGCTACTGTTGCAGTCGCGTCTTTATAATGAGAACATTGTCGCAGTCATGACTTTATTATGGGAAAATTGTCGCAATCTTCACTTTAAAAATTGTCGCAACTTTACAATGGGGAAATTGTCGCGGATTTGCTATGGGAATTTGCTGTTTGAGAATTCAACAGTCGAATTCGCACCTTAGTGAATAGCCCCCAAATTTGTGATGTTATCTCAGCAATGTAAATATTTGCTATATTAATTATATGATGTTAAAGGTGTTCTCTGTCATGTGGTTTCTGTGTTAAGGGTTCAGAGGCAGCAACAGAATAGCCCAATGAAATCAACTTTTATTAAATCGCAATCAGATATAAACCTGGGTCATCCAGCTTCATTTTCTCATTCACGCAATATCTCCTTTAAAATACATGACAGACTCTGACATTCACATCTCTGGGAAAAAAAAATGCAAAACTCCGCACTGAAAAATAAAGAAAATGATGACTCTCCTCCTATGAGAGATTTTAGAAATTTAAGTTCAGATAAAGCATGTACTTTGACTCTATATTAAACCAGGAAAAGGTAAGTTAAGTGTCTCTAAAGCATTGGTGTGTGCGTGATTAAAATGCACTGTTTGTTTTACTTAACTACAACAGTCATAAGAGTTACAGGGCAGTGAGCTAGAAAATAACATTTGCAGAAACAACAGCCCCTCCGCCAATTTCTGTGACCTTTCCAAACCTAATTATTTCACACTTTGCCGTCTGCTCACAGGCAACAAGAGAGAGAGAGAGAGAGAGAGAGATATGAAGAGGGAAGAGGGAGAGGAAAAGAAAGGGTGAAAATAGAGTGAACGACAGAAGCAAGGCTGAGATGGAGATAATCATATGAAGGCAGAACAATGGGGAAAGAAAAATCAGATATTTTTTTTTTGAGAGCAGCACTAAATGAAAAAAGCAAGAGCAATTGGAATCATTTGTAAGATAAGTTGGGGAGTGGAAACCATAAAGTAGAAGGGGAAGATAAGAAGACCAGTGAAAGGAATGGAATAGGCCACAGCGTGAAAGGTAAAAAAAAATAGATAGTTTAAGCATCAACAAAGGAAATCTGTGTGTGAGGCATGAAGACTGGCTAAAAGAAAATTAAAAAGTTGCAGTCTGCTAAGCAAAATCATTTGGAAGTATATTTGTCATACAAGTCTGCTTAACGTATTATAGACTCGCCTTTACTGTACCATGAACTGTACATAGTGCTATATAAATCAATCAATACAATACAATCAATACTATATATATATACAGTATATATATTTATATATATATTTATAAACGTGTTTTGTGCACTCTCATGGGGGGAATTCAGCATTCAGCGAAGCGAGCTACGAAGCGTTTGGCTCACTTCGCAAATGGTATCATGCGCTTGCTGATGTCCTGCACGCGGACATCAGTATGCGCATTAAAGGGATTCCCATCTCGGCGAGACAACTGTTTTGGTCTCTCCGAGATGGGAATCCCTTTAATG
>WMED01003508.1:10796-22068 GCA_019650415.1 Pipa parva
CTGATGTCCGCACGCAGGACATCAGCATGCGCATGATACCATTTGCAAAGTGAGCCGAACGCTTCAAAGCTCGCTTCTCTGAATGGTGAATTACCCCCTCAGTCTTGATTTATTTAGTTAACAAATTAAATACATATTCAACTGTATATGTCGTGAGCTTAAACCATTTTGAAAACCAACCACCTTGTGGTCAGCAACACCCTAGAAACATTGTACAGTACAGTATAGCTACCTTTTCATGGATATATTCAATAAAAAAAAAGTTTCTCACTGTAAGTATCAGTCGAGGCAAATCTCATAATACTTACTGCTAAAAACTTCAAAGCCTTCTCCCGAGTTATTAAACTCAGAAAAGCGCTCACTGCTTTTCCAAGTTTAATAAATTTCTCCCTCAGGGGGTTATTCACTAAAGTCCAAATTGTTGCGTATAGGTGTGAATTCGTCAGATAAGTAAAGTCGCAATAGGCTGCTACTGTCGCAGTCGCATCTTTATAATGAAAATATTGTCACAGTCATGACTTTATCATGGGAAAATAGTCACAATCTTAACTTTAAAAAATTGTTGCAACTTTATAATTGGAAAATTGTCATGGATTTGCTATGGGAATTCACTGTTTGAGAATTCCATAATCGAATTTTCACCTTAGTGAATAACACCCATAGAGAGAGAGCCTTGTGGCTATAAATACAAAACTCTACTATTATTTATTGGTGCTCAGAATGATTACAAACTGGTTGTCTTCCAGGCACTTTTGTGGCCCAAACACTCGCTATAAAGTTTGTTGCATAGCTGTTTTATGATGGTTCTACAATGCTTTTTTGTGGCGCTAGAGCTATGCATATACAAGATGTGGTCTTTGATGTTATGTCAATGTAAAATTAGTACAACTACCATGGTACATACCTGCAGCAATATCTCTAATGTAAACAGAAAATATTCAGTGAAAGAAGTCCACGAGCTGGTTTTATGAAGATTGGATTTGTGATTCTAGAGAGTATCGTATGTAAAAAGTTCCAGTTCTTTAGCTAGAGGAAATTGAAAGTACTTATCATATATATCTATCCTAAGCCTGAACTAGTTTCATTTACATTGGAAGTGGGAGATCAAGAGATGAAAATGAAGAGTTGAGAAGAGGTTAAAGGTGAGGGGAATAACTAGAGAGATTTTATTTAATCCAATAATTGTGGTGCTTGGCAAAAAAAAAAAAAAGAGATAAGACCTATTGGATTAAAGGATTTAAAAGTAAAAATTATTTGTAATGAACTTGTACTTTTGATCAAAAGCCTTTCTCTGGCAGTTGTAAAATTGTTTCGGAAGCCACAGCTTCAAAGGCCTTTATTGTTTTGGGAAAAACATTATTCTAAGAGTAACCAGCCTTACCATAGGCTGCAGCTTATGATATCACTATAAATTAGACATGGTAGAATAAAAAGTTCCAACGTATAAATATCTGACAAAATATGGCCAAGATGACTAGATACAAATTGTTTTACAGATACATACGTATTTATATATGTATTTATGTATGCATGTATAATTTTATTTTTAAAGCGCCACAAATTTACACAGTGCATTAAACAATACAAGTAAAATATCACAAGGATATATCATTTTAAATGCTAGGTTCTGGTTGACACAAGTGGGGGTAATTCAGCAAAGTGTGATCTTACTTGGCGAGTGGCGATCCTTCAATTCACCTCGCTGAGACTGGTTTGCGCTCCCTTCTCTCTTGCACGCGGAGATCAGCGAACGCTTTAAAGGTACTTTGCCTCACCTCGCGACCACTCGAGTCGCCTCGCAAGACTGGAATACCTTTAAAGCATTCGCTGATCTCCGCGTGCAGGAGAAAAGGGAGCGTATACCAGTCTCAGTGAGGTGAATTGAAGGATCGCCAGGTAAGTTCGCACTTTGTTTAATTACCCCCATGAGGTTGGAGATCCCTGCACCATAGAGCTTACAATCTAAGTGGGAAGAAGACTTACATACACAGACAGAAGGACAATAAGAGCTGTACAATTTGTTGAGATATACTGTAGGTCAATAAGTACAAATAAATAGATCAATAATCACAGATATTAAGCATGAATAACTAAAGATAAAATATTTACATAAAAATCAATGCTAGTGCTCCAAAAGATAGGACTTCAGTTTGGTTTGGAATGTGAAGAAGGAATGTTCCTGGCAAAGACCAAGATGTAAAGAATTCCAGATATGGGGTGCAGTGAAAGATTTTTGCAGATTTTTAATTTTTTTAGTGGACTTCTCGAGAATACTTGATCATTTGATTTATGTTTTAAGGACTGTTCATAAATTTAGAGATGGGTTGGCACCCTGATAGATGTTAGCAATCTCTACTGGGTTGGGCATTACTGTGTGTTTCTCCAAACATAATAGGTCCACAACAACCCATGACAATCAATTCAATTATCACCTTATGTGGGTTCCACCTGTTTAAAAATATGTTTGAAAACTGGGTAAGGAATTTGCGCTGCCTTTCCTTATTTTATTGTAGGTTATAAATAAATCCATTAATGGATTGTTTTGAACATCTCATCTAGTACTGTAAATATTTTCAGCAAAATGTTTTCTTCAGTCTAACATTTGTGCATTAAATTAGCCAAAGGGAGACAACAATATTAGCAGAATTCAAAGAATAGAATTTAACAGATCAAGACATTTATATAAATATGTATGCAGTCAAAATAAATGATTACTACAATTCTAAATGATTTCTAAAACCTTATTCAACACTTGTTCTCCCAGTTGGATACTGGAGGAGCATTATAATATTGCAGTCTCAGTTAGACAGGGAACATAAATGGTGCTGCAATTTGAAATTTGTAGAGATTTTAAGAAGCAAGTAGGGAAAATGAGTTCTCTATGGCTTTGGTTATTTGTGTTATCAAGAAACAGTTGGTAGGGTATAGAATGCATATCACCATATGTTGTCAAAGTGACAACTGGCTAATGCTAATAGTACTATATAAATATCTAAATAATGATAATAAGTCTATCTTTATAGACATTGCTCAGTTATGTGATTGCTGTAACCTACGCATCATTGTAATGCATTGTGAAAAATGATAAACACTCATATAGTCTAGCAAAATGTTTTTATTTTAGTCAAATTAAGACAATATACAATATTACTATTGTAAACTAGTTTACATTTTACTGTAACTTGCAAGAAAATCTAAGTAATAAATATGAGTGGCTCATGCTTAAAAGTATGAAAAAATGCAATAACAACTTATACAATAAACAGAGGGCAAGGCAGTTTTCAATAAACATTGTAATAAATGAGTAGGTAAATCAAGGTTAAATATTTGCATAGCGAATAATCCCAATTTATTATGTATTTCATTATGCATAGGATATCTGTAGTATGAAATCAATGAGTAATATAGGAAGGGATTTCACAGATAGGTGGCCTTTAGTTAAACTCAAGATGGCAGGAATTTAAAGAGGGAAGAGTTGGAAGGAAATTTGAGAAGGGAAAGAAATGGAATATTACCATTTTAGGTATAAAAGATATAGATGTGAAGCAAACTAGGTTGAAGAATGGATTCATCTGGGACTGGGAAGAGGTGAGTTTGGGGCAGAATATAGTACATTCAGAGTAGAACCTTTTGGGGAATAATGTCTCCAGCATACATAGTTTCAGTTTGGGGAGGGTACACAGGACCCATTTTCCATGGCGCATGTCCCCATAACCTCTGCACAAGGTGGGTGTACGGAGACCCAGGTTTATTTGGTGGTTCCTTGGTTATTGGATATACAAATGTAAAATGGTAAAGAGAAATAATAGGGGGGATGTTTCTGCACTCCCAATGTCCTAAGAAATAGAAATAATGGTCAAATGAATCATAACTGCAGTAGGTATACCTTTATCTATACAAACTCACAAAGACACAACTTCAAAGTATACAAGCAATGGATGAAATAATGTAAAACCCAAAAGATAAATACAAAACACCCAGAAACCAACACTCAAAAAATGCCCCCCCCCCCAAAAAAAAAGGAATAAACAAAATACACAAATTGGGGGGCATCCCCCCCACTATAAAGTTACCACAGGTAGCAGGTCCCAGGCAGGAACGCAAATGGGTATGCAGTAGTAATGTGTATTGAGAACAACAAGATAGAAATGCCTCCTAATAATCACATACAATATACTGTACTGTACTAACGCTATACTAACGCTATGATTAGAGATGACCGAATCGATTCATTTGACAGTAGCCTTAAAGATGCCTAAATCAAATGATTGCCCCATTCGTCTAAAAGTTGCAAATGTTTTATTGAAAAAAAATTGGACCGTTCACATTTTTAATCAGTTATTTCTTACTACAAAATATTTCAGTCAACTATTCTCTAGTGATGTGAAATCCTTTTATTAAGAGCAACAGGACTTTTTCCACCTTCTTTTATAAAGTAATTATGCGGTAACTGTAAATTAGTTGCACTCTGAGCTAATCTGATAAAGTATGAACGAAGATACAAAATAGAAACTTTTTAAAAGGTCCATAAAAATGCTAGATCAGATCACTATATCTACACTGAAAATAGCTATTAAAAGATGATTAGCAAATTAAACAGCAGGAAGTCACCAACTGCATTCTTAGTAAAATTGCTAAACTTTAAAGGGGAAATCTGCATTTTTTATGAAGATGGGCTATCTTCCATTTATTTTTCATGAAACAGAGTTTTATTATATCATTTTTTATGTCTACAGATCATTTCATCCCTGCATATTTGCATACTTTGTGAATTCTAAGGCAGTAGCACCTCTGTTGGGCTTCTTGTTACTGTTGAAATCTGTAGAGGATTATGGGAGGTTCCTCTGCTAAATCAAAGAGTATGGCAGCTTCCCCTGTTCTCATAAATACATGAAGATAATGTTAGTTCTGTGATTATTCCCTTTTTCTCCAAGGCTTTCTATTTTAATTTTGTAAGAATTCACACATTGCAGAAACTAATCTTTGTTGAATAAGCAAAGTTGGCAAATTGTACAGTTGTGGAATATTCATGCATTTTACAGGACAATACACACTTTGAGAAATATGCCCCTTCTTGTGAATGTACCTGAATACAAACACAAAGAATTAAGATAATTTAAGATGACTGTAAATGTACATGTAGTCCCATCAAACAAATGCTCAGTGTACCTTACTGCATTATGTTCAAATGATAAAATAGTCTTCAAAGAATCTAACAAATTCACCACTGCTATAGCTTTATTAATACTAAACTAGGATAATAAAATTGACATATCATATGGACATACTATAATTTTAAGTTCTGTTGTCCTGAAAATGTTTTGGCTGACCTGCATTTTAGATTGTCTGCAAGAAAGGAATAGCTAGGAATCCATATAAGAAATAATCTAATAATACGGTTATTTGAACCAATGTTCACCCATTTAATAAAAAAAAAATCTTCGAAAAAATCAAATAAAAGCAATAGCCTTCAGAAAATGAATTATGTATCTTCTTGTGAATAGCCACATGGTAGAACTTGAGGTTCACCTGGATTCTGCTGACTTGATTCATGCCAATAAACTTTTGTTGTATGATACAGACATAATTAGATAACTTCTTACTTTTGCTGTCAATCAAACTCAACTGATGTGAATCTAAAAAGTTATGTGTAACAAACAGTCACTTTAGTGTTACAATACTCTTACATTCAACAATAAATTCTTGTTAGAACTTAACCCCTTATACTGGAGATAATATCTTGTTAGGCTTAAACATGAAACAAGAACTTTCATCCATCTCCTAGATGTCTTCTTTTTTTTTTTTTTTTGCTTTTTGTGAAAAGACTTACCAAGAATGCGTCTGTATTTTGCTTTTCCAGTCACAACTATGAATATAAGAACAGGTTTTTCTATCTGTTTTTGTTCCTGGATCACCAGAAACCTTTTTCCTCAAATCAATCAGAACTTTTTCAAATACAAAAATACTGTTAGCCGATGTATCATTCTCAGTTTCCAAAATATATAAAAAAATCTTGAAAGCAGTGAAACAAAGATCAATTCAAAGTTCAGTTCTTCCATGAATTTTACAAATGTATAGCCCAAATATAGGCAGAAAAAGGCTACTATTATTTTTATAAGCATAACCCCCTATTACTGTCTATGAGTAGAAATATTTCAAAGAAAGCAACTGATCTATTTCTTATTAGTATCCCAAAAATGCTACTGGCTAGATCCTCCTTGACAAGAACTAGGCATTTTATAGATTTTTTTTTTTAAATCATCTGAAAATAAATACACCAATTTTCAAAGCTGTGCCTTTTTATTGGCTTGGTTGATGGCACAAAATTAAATAATCACATTAAGAAAAAAAAATACAAATATGATTGTCCAACAAATTTTCTGTATAATGGCTTTTACTGTTTTGTTTTTTTAGCGCCATTTAATTTGATCAAATATTTGAACTATTTGTACTGTACTTTTGCTCCCATCTCTTTCAGTAATAAGTGTACCAAAAAATGCCAATGATCTTTTTTTACATCTTATAAAATAAATACTGTATACGTGTGTTGCTTAGTTCTATTAGAATAATGAGTTTCTGGTTATTTTTTTCTTGAGAGTTCCACATTAATTTAATCGATTGTTCCAATATAACGTTTGTTATCTTTCTTGAATCCTGCTTGTAATTACCCATGATTCATCATTAGATTCTGTTCTGGAATCCTGCTTGTAATTACCCATGATTCATCATTAGATTCTGTTCTGGAATCCTGCTTGTAATTACCCATGATTCATCATTAGATTCTGTTCTGGAATCCTGCTTGTAATTACCCATGATTCATCATTAGATTCTGTTCTGGAATCCTGCTTGTAATTACCCATGATTCATCATTAGATTCTGTTCTGGAATCCTGCTTGTAATTACCCATGATTCATCATTAGATTCTGTTCTGGAATCCTGCTTGTGTAACCTCTGCTTTATCACTGGAATCTGATACTTGCCGTCAGCCCTGAACCTTTTTTTAATTCATTTTTTTCTATAGCACTACTATATTATGTCGCACTTTACAGAGTTTCACCACTCACTTCAATCTCTGCCCCAAGGAGCTTATAATCTAGTTCTTCCCTAGTCTCACACACACATATGTATGTTTGTGGATTGTGGGAGTAAACTGGAGAGCCCAGGGGAAACCCACGCAGGTGCAGGGAGAACATACAACCTCCATGCAGATGAAGTCCAGGGTGGAATTGAACCCAGAACCCATCAATTTAGGATTGTTTAGCTAAATGACTTCATCTATCCTTAACCTCAAGGTATATCTGGCCATAACTTGTCTTGTAACAACCTTTTTCCTTTTTTGGACCAATTAGTACATTCTATATTATGAAGATACATGGAAACCTGAAGAATAGATGTTCTGGCCATTGAGAAATTGCACCACAATTCCTATTTAATTATGTTTTTTCTCACAAACATTGCATAGTATTTTTCCTATTTCCAACCAAAAGCATTCCTGTCATCTGTAAATACAAGTTAAATACTTGTGTGGAAATGCCTTCAATAGTTTTTCAGTAGCAACATTGATAAGGCTAAAGTGGAATTCTGATTGCCCCAGGAATTGAACTCATTGACATTTTACTAAAGTAATGATATTGAACCAAAATTAAGATGTAATCCTTGATTTGATAAGTCAGTTTGTTGATAAGGAAGATATAGTACCAGAATTCTGTTCATTCACAGTGGGAAAATAGTATAAACAGGAAAACTTCAGTTGTCTTCAACACAAACATGTGTATGGAATATCTTTAATTACCTCTAAACAAACCTTCTTATCAAAAGTCACGTCAGTTCAGTTAAAAAAAATGTTTTAATTTCCCATTAATATAGACAGAACCCAAGAGTCTTCTCTTCCTTGTTGAGGAATTTCCTTTGGAAAGATATCCCATTACTCGCTTCCCAGAAACAAACAATATGCAAGATACCAGTTTCAGTCTATGCGTTATCAAAACTCACCACTCTCTCTACTAAAATAAAAACAAAAAGTTGAACAAACCCTTTACGTATCTTTTGGTTTTTTTGTGATCACCAGACCCCGGACCTGCTGTAGACCTTGAAATGTTCCAAAGCATGAGACTTATTTATTTCTATTTATGGTTTAATGTAAATAAGCCATGCTTATATGATGCCTTACGGATGGTGTTATTTAATGTTAGACAGGTAGCTAATGGGTGGCTTTCTGACCCAGTGAAGAGTTCATAATAGAATACTGCCACATAATATATGCCTGAAGGGTTCCAATAAGGACTGAAGAACATGTCAACTAAATTGATTCCCCATGCTATAAAAATAAGCCTATACTTTGGGGTTTGAGTAACAAATAACAATGATTGCTACATAAAGTTTTTAGCTCCTGGCACAGATAGCCATATCCTATTTTGTATTGAAGAGAATGGAGTTTTGTGTGGCATATACTGTATTAAAATGTATTAGTTTTGCAAGATGTATGGCCCCAGGAAATAAGAGCAGTGCAGCAAGGAATACTGTAAGTCTAAAGTTTGAGGATAGTGACAATGGAGGGAGAAGGGGGCTGTCTGTGTCTTGTGTAGTGTATGCCAGACTTTAGAAAATGCATATGAGTGTGGTTTCAGTAAACATATAATGTGCTAACAAAATTACTATTTTATTTTGGTTTTCTTTGCAGAGCATTTGTGAGTAGCTCTGTGAAGGAGCTGGACTTTCTGAGGTAACAGGAAACAATTGCACAGGAAACCTTCAAAGTGCTTTCTATCTTTATATTAAAAAAATCAGGCAAATTTATCAACAGGGGCAATTATTTACTGTGGTCTAGAAACCTATAGCCACCATTCAAAAGTCTTCTCTTAATATTCTCGGTTCCTTATACTAGTGAATTCTAATATGTTGCTGTGGTTGACTAGATCTCTGTAAACAATTGCTCCTTATAATAAACACCCCTTAATAAATATATTATTTCTGAAATATATATTATAAACTTAAATATGATGTGTTAGATCTAAAAATACAAAGTATTTTTTTTACATCTTTTTCTGTGTAATCCTGCTGTATATTGACAAATAGACCTAGCATTTGCATTTTGCATCAAAGTCTAAAACAAAAATGTAATTTGAACTTTTAGTAAAATTCCCTGAAATTAGAATATTTCTAAAGGTCAACAATTTCAGATAAACACGCCATTTTTTTTTAAAGTCTGTAGAAAATATTTAATGATAATAATGGTGAACAAAGTAATAATTGTTTACATAAGTAATATAACATTGTAGCTAAGGAATGACTTTGATAAATGACTCAATAAACTTGCTTAGCCGAATTAATCTTCTAAGGGAAATCCTAATTGTAGATATTTATGTTATTCTTTCTTCTATACGAAATAAAATAAGAAGTACTAATAAATTATTCTTATTATTACTTTTTGAATGAATCTAATTCATTATTTTATGCCTTTAACAAAAGAAAAAAGTTGAAAATAAACTGTTGAATGTAGCTGGGAAAAAAGGGAACATTTGCCATGTGGTTGCACATGATATATAACTTTATTTTACAGAAGGGAATTAAGGGGGTAATTCAGCAATGTGCGAAGTGAGCTCCAGATCCTTCGCATCACTTCGCACAGGCTGTTATGCGCTCGCTGATGTCCTACACGTGGACATCAGCGAACGCTTTAAAGGGATTCCAGTCTCGGCGAGGTGACTTGAGTGGTCTCGCTGAGACTGGAATCCCTTTAAAGTGTTTGCTGATGTCCGCATGCAGCACATCAGCGAGCGCATAACAGCATGTGCGAAGTGATGTGAAGGATCCGGAGCTCACTTCGCACATTGCTGAATTAACTCCTTATTCTTTTTTTTTTTCACTTTTATTTGAGTTGCCTTATACACTCATCTGTTTTTGGGAATATTTGCTACATTCCATAAAATAATTGGCTTGAAACAGACTTTATCAGCAGGAATTTGTGTATTAGCAACTTTGATAAACTGCATTTTTCACTTTGATCATAGAAAAACATCGGCCCTACATCTCAAGGCTACTTTGTTCATCTCAATCACTTAGGCTGGGTTCACATGAGCGTATGATGTGCAGCACTTCATACACTCGTGCGAAGAAAAAAAAAAGAAGAAAAAAAATACGACGAGCATATTTTTCTATTGTACTTACCAGCGACAGTGTGAACGTTTCCTCGGCATTCAAATCACTTCCAGTGCATTACATTCTGGGCCCAGCAAATAATAAGCCAGCCAAAATGCAACACACAGCCTCCTGGACCCAGCATATGCACATCATACGCTGGTTTGTCCGGAACTAGGCAAGTACCATTGGCTTGCATTGAATGATGCGCTGCGCATAATATGCTCATGTGAACCTAGCCTTATTGTTCAGATAGTTGATTAGAAGAGACAAGCATTTGCCTAAAATGAGCATGTATTCCTTATATAGTCGTCATCATAAACTTTTTGGTTTTACTCCATTCCAAAATCACATTTATTCACAACTAATTTGGATGCTTATGACAATTTCAAAGTTACAGAGCTTTTACGATGCACAGGTAATTTACTTTTCATCAAGTAAAGTGGAAAATTAGGTGGCTAATGGCAGGGCTGCTCCAGTCCAACTGATTACACCACACTATGCAAGAGATGGTGCCTAGCGCCATTTGATTCTTTGCTATGGGATATTTAGTGAGGAGTAGAGAATTTGTGGTTATTTGAGTGTAGTGACTCAAAGTAATGAGAATTCACTTCAACAGTTGGATTGTAACTTTGATGAATAATTCCCTTTAGTGTCTGAGAATACTGTTTAACCCTTCTTACTTTCAGAAATTTGCTTAGTAAATTTTACAAGGCAATGTAAATGTATATATAATTTTATTGATGAAGTGTCACAAAACTGCACAGCACTGCCCAATTCAGCAATACAAATATAGTACACACATGGGATAAGTGCATTAAACAATACAAGTGTAATATCACAAGGATACTTCACTTTAAGTGCAATCTAAATGGGAGGAAGACTTACATTCACAGATAGATGGGTAATATGTGCTGTAACAATGTGCTGAAACACAGGTCAATAAATACAAATATTAAGCATAAATAACTAATTACGGATATAATAAAATATATACATAAAAAACAGTGCTAGTGCTCCATAAGGTAGGACTTCAGTTTGGTTTTAAAAGTACAGAGGGAATGTTACTGGGGAAGAAAAAGGGGTATAGAATTCCAGATGTGGGGAGCAGAGAGAGAGAGAGAGAGTAATACAG
>WMED01003509.1:0-17580 GCA_019650415.1 Pipa parva
GCATTTTTTAAAAGAAAAAAAATCTCTGTTTTAGGAATCTCTAAATAACAAAAAAACAAAAAGCCGTTGCCTAAAATTTGTCTTCCACCTGTATTTCATTACAATTGTTCCCACTTGTTCAGTATGGGCGCATCAATAATCAAGGGATTTTTAATCAATAAATGAAGAAACACTAGTACAAATTAGGAAACATGTATAATACAAGTGTTTGGATTGTCCAGTGGAAACTGTTGGCTCAATTGTAAGAAGAGGAAAATGCCGAGTAGAAGACTCCCACAAAACTCTGCGGAAGCATGAAGGAGAATGTTGAGGAAAACAATTGTTAGGCCAACAATCACTGTGAAGGTGCTACAGAGTTCATACCAACAACTATCCCATCTGTTTGGCAGAATGGGCCAACAATCACTCCAACCACGGAGGCAGCTTCAAAAAGAATTATGTGAATGCTTATGAAAAAATGTGTTTTTGTAGATGCTTTCTACATTTTTAAAGTAACAGTCAAAGAAAATGTCATTTTAACTTTAACATAACAAAAATGTTGCATTGTTACATGTTTATTATTTGTTATTCTGTAATACTGTATTTACAGGGAAGTGTATAGGTAGTTGTAACATTGAGGATGCTGGGGCTAGTGTTGCTTTAATGCATTTTATTGAAGGGCGGAGTCTACAATGATTGGTGAAATGATACACAAAGGAATCCTATTATCTTACAAAGATCTCGTCATTAGTAATTCACATCAAGTTATCATTTCATCTATCTGGACTTGGGCCCTAATTCAGCATTGTGCGAAGTGAGCCGCGAAGCGTTCGGCTCACTTCTCGGCGAGAGCACTCGAGTCTCCTCGCCGGGAGGGGAATCCCTTTAATGCGCTCGCTGATGCCCGCGTGCAGGACATCAGCGGGCGCATAATACCATTTGCGAAGTGAGCCGAACGCTTCACGGCTCACTTCGCACCATGGTGAATTAGGGCCTTGGACTGGACAAAAAAAAATAATCCAATTTTGGAGTTGGTGGATATTGAAGCTGTTGGTTCATATTAGCCGTTAGTTCTGAGAATCAAATCAACTTATTTCTTTAATGAGGAACAAACAGGAAAATCACATTTATCAATTCAATTGGAACCGGTTTCAATGCGAAACTGTTAAAAGGGTTTCAGGTTATTTTGTCTATTTCCTTCAAATCTCTTAATCTTTAAGTACCCTATGGATTTGCTCATCAACAAAAGTCTCTCAGTTCATAGCTTGGGGAGTCAGAAAATGAAAAGATGCATTAAAATGTCATTTTCATGACAACAAAATAATGGCCAGCCGCCTAACCTGGACTGTGCGTCATTGATGCTGCATTTTGGCATGCTTCGTGAATATGTTTTATCTAAAGCAGCCCCTGTGAGAGGGCAGGCCAATGATATTGCCATGATGGCGATGCGCTTCCTGTGCACGCATCAACACCCGGTACCAAGGGACCCACAGACCAGCAGTGGTTCATGGTCTAATGCTTGGAAACCCCTGATCTAAAGCACTATAGAAAACAATGGAACTGGGTGAGGTTTGTGTACGTCCATGAAAGTCATAGTCCTTTATGCAACCATTCATACTTTCATGAATAAGCCCCTGTTGGAGAAGGATGGGACAGAATTTAAACCTGTCCTGCCCTGGTGCTCACTATAATTTATTATATAATTGTGTTAATTTGCATGGGCTTGGAGAGGATAAACAGTAATGCATCTGTCCCATCATGCACCATTATTCTTTGTGTCTGCTTCAATGAGATGCTTGATGCGCTTGCTTGGTGGATCCAACGTTTTCTGTCCCACTAGTCTATACACAGTCTGCACAGGGGTAGGGAGAATAACAAAATCACGTGAATTTTATTTTCATGGAGTTGGCATGCTGTTGGCATGAGGCATGATAACAAAATAAATAGTGCCTTCTGCCCTCCACCCCCCCATCCAGATGTTATAAAGTGAACTATGTGGTGTCTATGCTCCCAGAGATCTAGACCTCCCCAGCGACAGCATTAAACAATTCAAAGACATCACAAGGAAGAAAAAAATTGATCTTTCCTACAGTTGCCGCAAGATGATAATGTCTTAAATAATGATGTTCATGATGACATCACTTAAGAAATGGTTCCTCATGAAAAATTAAGCAAGTCTAGTACCTTCTCAACTCTATCTGCTGCCATCATTCCCTAAGACTCTCTCCTCTTCCATGGTCACACCTCTGAATATAGTAGCAAAACTGTTGGACAAATGAGTCAACCCACCATTTAAAAATAGCACTTTAAATATGTTAGGATAGTTGCCTAATTAACTCAGGAACTTTACAGTATGAGTATGTTAGCCTGGGGCTGGCATCATGTGAGGAGAAGGAGGTAGGTGCCCTGTGAGAACGTGTCCACGACACAATGCTGTCACTGCGACTAAATCTGATTCCAACATGCACCAGAGCCTTGAAAAGGACATGTCCTAAACATCCCAAATGCATGCGACCAGAACGCCAAGATGGTGACCATGACAGATGCCGACGTGGAATGGAAACAGGCAGATGTAGGTGAGTACATCTTCTTACAGAGTGAAATCACCTGCTTTTGTAACCAAAAAATCAACAGCTTAAGTTGTTTGACTAATTTGCTTGTTCCCTATATCGTAAAAGAGAAATAGATTGAAGATAATTCTCTGTATAATTGGGGGCATTTTCCCTATAAGGGACATGGTTAAACTGTTCGATTTTTTTTAGAAGTAAGTAGTCTTGACCCGCGGTTAACATTAATTAGTTGCGTTTAATTAGTAAACGTCTCATATTCACTTTAAATCCATGGTATAACGTACCAAGTTCCTTGCCTCCAATTACACTTCACAAGGTCTTAGAGAAAAGACTTTTAAATAATTCCACATTGTGGAATTAAGAGGAGAAGTAAGGGGAGGGCGATTTATCAACAAGGTACGGTGTTAATATTCATGTGAAAACATTGTTTCACATTCACCATGGTTTGGTTTCGGATTAGGTAACATCAGCTAAGTATTACAGCAGATCAATGTGTTCGTGTTAATTGCACTTACTAGATGTGAGTGAAATGGTTTGCAGTTTATACCGTTCAGTCAGATACACCAAACTCTGTGGTCTGGGAACCATTTCATGAGATGGAAAGTTTAGAAAAATCGATCCAGAAAAAAATGATACAATGCCAAGGACAAGACATCATTTTTTATTTAAAAGTCAAGTGGACATTTAAAAATTAAGCGAGAAGACAGCAACTAATACATTAAAAAAAGCCAGATGTCCATCTTCAATGTCAAGTGACCAAGTCAAGCCACTTACAGAAAAGTTTCCCAAGTCACCAGTGATCCTCTCCTTGGACATTAGGTAATTCAAGGATGGGCTGTTTTATGAAAGCCTTTCCTCCTCAATCAAGCCATTCTGGGGACTCACCTTGATATCATTCATCGATTTTGATTCCTAACATCTACTAATTAAAGACTATTTAGGAAAGACCATCTTGTATGAAAAACTGGTGTGCTTTAAACACAAGAACGCTCTGAATTGTTTAATCAATCTTTAAATATGGACATAGACTTTATAATCATGCAATTCATGTAGATACAGTAGCAGAGAAACATCATGGAAAATAGTAAAATTTAGTTTCATTGTGAACAGTCAGAACACTGATAAAATGCATCACAATGAATGGTTTCTTTGAGGAGAGAATTACAATGAACTGTGGTACCCTTCATTTCATGTGGCTAAAGCTATCGCTCTAATGCTGACTGCATGGCACACTTCTGCTGGACCTTCTCAAAGCAGCTACTTGGTGCTGTCTATTTTCTAAAAGTGGGTCCCCTTAGTAGCTTTTCTTGGGCCAATGGTCTTCTGTTCTTTCTATTTGAGATGACCTCCTTCTGTGCTTTAGCAAGACAGACATTATTGTGTGAATTCCCAAAGGAGAAAATCTCCTACATTAATTTATTATTATTAATAATTCATTCTTATATAGATACATATACATTCTTATATACAGTACATGGTTATGATTGAGATGGTCAAGTACAGGCATCCATTCCCAGGCATAACTAATACTTTCCTTTCACACTAATCATGCTTTTACCTGCTCAGACTAGCAGGAGATATTAGTAGAAATAAACCTCTGACCTCTAAGCAGATGATTGCTCTAATAGGAGCATGCTCTCTGTGTAGAATTAAACACTCCATAACACACCATTAAACACACCTTAAAATTGTTAACATTGCAAAATTGGAGAGGGCAGCTTGCCTTCCCAGTTGTGGTTCTGTTAGATTGGATGCCTAGCTAAAGGATGCTGGGTAATTGTATGATTTAGTTGAGCACAGACTATAGGGCATACATTTGGACATTTCTCTCTGAACCATATAAAGTCAAGTTAAAGTAATCTGTAGAGCGGAAGTAAATATTCCCTCTTAATAGTTATATATAAGCTATTTCTATTAATAGTTTAGTGTTTGAAGCATCTCTTTATTGCTTCAGCTCCACACGGCCATATACTCAAATTATGCCGTGTCATCTGCCCTTTCAGTACATTATCGCACAAAATCTGTTGCCAAAAATAAGAAAGAAAGATTATTTTAGCAGGGAGATCGCTGATAACGATGACATACATTTCGGATGCAATGTATATTGATATCTTGCGCCCAGGTTCTTATAAATGTGATGCTGAAATAGGAACTA
Organism: Pipa parva; assembly: GCA_019650415.1. NCBI lineage: Eukaryota > Metazoa > Chordata > Amphibia > Anura > Pipidae > Pipa > Pipa parva. Next base: position 4,705 of record WMED01003509.1, read on the forward strand.
GATACGTATTGCACAGTCACGGTATTTGCAGGCGAGTCAGGGTCACTGACAGAGAAAGGGCAAAATCAACAATAAAAATGCAGCGTATCACAATGCGATGTGTTTATATAGTGCCCTCTAGATACGCCAAAAATTATTCTGTAAAAGGATAACACATGCCCGTTTTTGACTATTGAAGGAGAGCTCCAGTTTGTTTGGTCCAGGTGTGAATATGAGAGAGAAAGCATTGGACTGGCAAGAGTGGCCCACCAAAGGCTTTGCCAGTTGAGACCACTTGACATGTGATGACACACATAAGTCCAATGAGGAAAGAGAAGGTCAAAATAGCTGGGAGGGCCTGATAGGTGGGTTAGGCCCATACCAACCCAGACTGGGGCCTGATGGACCCAGTACTACTCGGGCTTGCTGAAGGATCTCCAACCCAGTCTGACCCTGGCTGTCTCTGCTGATTTCTGCTCTTGACAGGCACTACGATCCTCTTCACTTCCTGTTCCTGTGAGTTTCAGGAAATTGAGCAAACATTCATATATATATAGGTGCTCAGCCAGCAAAATAGGGCCAGTTATCCAGAAAATCTTATCTGTGCATCACAAAGCAGAGCCCAGGATTCTGGCTTCCAGCATATTCCTTGTCTCAAGGTGCCGTGGTCTGATTTAAACACCCTTACAAACAAATATGTTCAGAATATAGACCAGCTGCATATTCAGATTGCTACAGCCTATTAAGAATAAAATAAATGCCCCCCCCCCTCCTCCATTGCTGTTATTTTCTGTTCTAGAAAGAAATAACATAAAGCATCTGCAGCTTCCCTGTCCAGACTGGATGCGCCGAATTGATTATTATGACAGTTACATCTCCAAGAAGTGAGCGTTTAACAGCTTGACTCTTATACATTTTGTTTTTGAAGAATATGGGATCAATAGTAATCCAGTGAAGGAGAATGCTCCGGGGAATATTTCAAAGCTGGAGAAATAACTCTAATTTCTCTAACACAGACCATTTGTAACAGTGAATGACATCTTTCCTTTCTTTCACTGCTGAAACAATGACGTTCCCCACAGAGGCCAACCTATCGCTGTAAAGCACCTCTGTCACCTGCAACACCGGAAATTTCCACCATGCATTTAGCCAATCAAAGGCAGGCAAAATGTCAGATTCTATGTAGAGTAACAGCAGCCATGATGCTTTTGATTTACACCATTGCCTCTGTGGCACCCATAAATAGATATATAAATGTGTTGGCTATATTTAAAAAAAAAAGCAGTGCCCCATGTCCTTCTGGTCTGGAGAATTTGATTGGACTTAGACACACCCTGAATTTTTGCATGGTCCTGATCAGATTGACCCTTAATTCAATAAAAAAATCTTCGTGACTCACTCATAGGAAGCAGAGTTATGTGGGTTGAGGGAAATTGGGTTGGTTTGAGGGAAGATGGGGCAGTGTTCGGGGTAGAGCAAGGTGGGGATAAGATAGAGCGTCTGGGAAAGATATCAGACTGGAGAACTTATGGTATTACCCAGATTCCTGGTGTTTGCTTTGTCCGAAATTTGCAGGTCAAAACAGGCAAGTTCCAAAGTATGTGAGTGACCCCAGGGCCGGTTTTAGTGATGGGCGATGTGGACGACTGCCGAGGGCGCAATCTATTTGAGGGATGCTGTTGCCCACATCGCCCATAGATATATTCACCTCCTCCAGCGTTCCAGCGATGCGCTTCCTCTAAGCGCTTCACCATACTGATGTACATTGAATGCGATGGCGCTCCTTGGCTGCTTCAGGTCTTGCCGGCAGTAGAGCCGACAAGACCTGAAACAGCCAAGGAGCACCATCGCATTCAACTTACCTCACTGTGGAGAAGCGCTTAGAGGAGGTGAAATGCTGGAGGAGGTGAGTGGAGAGCGCAGGGGGGCTCAGGGGGAGGTCAAGGGGCGGTTCACTCAGGGTGTCAATAGGGCCAGAACTGCCCCTGAGTGACCCCCTTCCTCAGGTATGTAACATTTGGTTCTCTAGATTTCCATGGGGTAGGGGTGAAAGCAGAGAATGTTCTCTGTGATTTTTTTCAATGCCCAATGCTGGTGGGTTTCTATTCATTAAAGGACTAGTAATGCCAAATAAATTCCCTTGTAAAAAATACTATCTTTGAAGGTATCTTTATTGATTTGTGGGTTTTTTTTTGCTGATCACAGCCATCGTTTTTTTCCCCTGACACTCACCCGTTGCCTTTGTTTTCAGTGGAGCTTTATATCATTCATATTTATGAAGTGCCCAGAAAAGTGCAGGAAATTGTATTTTTAAAAATAAAATAGATGTGTATGAAATCATCTTTCGGGAATTTTGGAAGAGCAGATGATTAAATATATTTTCGGAGTAATGGCATTTTGGGGCATTTTTAAAAAAAATTTTATTAACAAATCTAGAACGTAAATTGAAGAAGAAATTGGAAAATCATTCAGTGATCTTTTTCTCTTGCAGCTGCTTCCATCCAGTGGTAGTTATTCAGTCTGCATCTGGCTATATGTCTGACAGATTTGGGGCATAACCCCCACACATCAGAACAATTCATAAGAAGTCAGTTGCTGAACTACAAGGGCGAAATTTATTAAACTTGGAAAGACCGCTCTGGGGTTATTCACTAACGTCCGAATTGTTGCGTATAGGTGCGAATTCGCCAGATAAAGACAGTCGCAATAGTCTGTGACTGTCGCAGTCACATCTTTATAATGAGAATATTGTCACAGTCGCGACTTTATTATGGGAAAATTGTCGCAATCTTGACATTAAAAAAAATTGTTGCGACTTTACAATGGGTTAATTGTCGCGGATTTGCTATGGGAATATGCTGCTTGCGAATTTGACAGTCGAATTCGCACCTAAGTGAATAACCCCCTCAGTCTCTCTGAGTTTATCACACGAGACTTCGAGTTGTTCTTGTATTTTCCGATAGAAAAGTTGCCCTTAGTTGTATAGCTGCCTTTCTATCGAAAAATTGAGATAGAAAAAACTCGCCCAATAATCTCACGAGAACAACTCAAGGTCTCATGCAATAAACTCGGAAAGACCGAGAGCAGCCTTTCCGACTTTATTAAATTTTGCGCATAATGTAATTCATGCTTGGATTCTATGTTCAGTAAACTTTTAAAAGAAGTATCACTTAGACATTGGAGAATCTTTGCTTTATTCAGAAGGAAAAATAAACACATATATTGAATTAAAGAAGAACTAAAGTGCTTGCATGTCTGGGGGTGAGGAAGCCTGGGGAGTAAATGTACTTCACAATCGATGTCTTTTGTCCCTTACTGCTTCTTCCTTCTTCGCTCTTCATCCTGCAGGTTCCAACGTCATGATCCCTCTACAAGTTCACCTCTTCTCCTTCACTACTGATGCAAGCAAGCGCAGAAGTGGTATTATGTCGCAATACCGATTCTGCACTGGGAGACGAGAGAAGACAGGAAGTGCTGCTGGATTGTGACACTGGAATCTGCAGGATGAAGAGCAGCTGAACCAAAAAGGAAGAGGCGCTGGGAGACAAAATACATCGATCGGGAAGTATATCTAGACTCCCCAGGCTTCCTCACCCCTAGACATTCAAGCACTTTAGTTCTCCTCTATAAACAATATCAGTACAACTACAAAGAGTTTCAAATAAGCAGACACTGGAATAGCACATTTTTATAGATATCGATTCATTTCCTTCTCTCTCTGATCTTGCACTTTAAGTTCTACTGATTGTTGTCATGGCAGCAAACGGTCAGCCCCAAAGTGCATCGGCTCTCGCCATCTCCACTCTCTGCAGGTCATTATACTTTAAACACGTACCAATACCTGTTCAGCAAAAAATCCTCTAGTGATTTACATCTGTTTTCCTCCGTAGAGTCCCTGTCAATACCATCGCAATGTCTTTGCCATCTTCTAGAGTCTTCTAATCCAACCTTATTATTTATTCATAATCAACTCTCATTATCCGTTTAGTGATTCCCCTCCTCCCAGCCCATAGGTTGGAGTTTGTAGTGCAAAGGTACTTGACACTGATAGTTTTATTATTGTTTCATAGTAATCATTTGGATTTTGCCCGGATGAGGTCTTCTAATGATTTGCAACATGCCTGGGTTGCGTGTTACATGATTACATGGCAAATTGTCATACCTGACGCAGCTCAGCTTGACTAAAATTTCAGTGACAGAAAATGTATCAGATGTGGCTACCTAATAAATGGGATGATCTCCACACTCTACTGGATGGGGCCAGCTTTTATTCTGTTTGCCATTGAAGCCCTGTGGACTTAGTTTGGGAAGGCAGCAGCCCTGTGTTTTGGCATACCCCCAGCATGCAACTGCACCACTCCATTTTGTTTCTCTCCAGCGCTGAATGGAGTTTTAGTAGAAAATATCATGGATGCAGGATGCTAAAGGCAGGAACCTGTATAAACCAAACCTCTATCAAAAACAAGATTTGTGAAGCAGGTTCGCCTCAGAAGTGTACTTCAAACATTCAATAAATTCCTCAAACCAATACCTACAGATGTTTGTATATGTCCGCTCTCTCTTTGACTGCACCAGTGTATGCAGGGAATCAGCGGGTGATGAAGCAGCCATCTCAGGATCTTTATAATCCTGCCTCTGCTAATTTATAAGTTAAAGAAATTAGTACTAATTAACAATGAACCAGATGAACCATTGAAAACCAAGTATACAGTGGAAACTGTAACAAGCACCGATAGATACAGGGAAGGGCCACACAGTTGGAAGCGCAGGGTGGAGGAGGATTGAGTTAGAAGTGTCGGGGAGGAGCGCTCCTTCAGTGTACACCTCGGATCTGACCTGAAAACTGTCAAGTCGGGTCTGCGGCCTGCACTGGTGGAGTGCTCACTTGCTAGTTGGATGGAGGACAGCAGCAGTGACAATGGTGGTCTTGCCCACAGAGAAAGGCTTTGTGTGCCCTCTCTGGCATGCGTGTCATAGGTACGCCATCGCTGCTATACATTAAATACAACTGACAGTGAATCACATCATTGCTGTCTTCATAATTAAAATAAATCCTTTTTCATTGTCAAACAGAAAAGCTATTTGCCTGTTAATGTTAGACAATGATCTGCTTTAATTTGTGCATAGCTTGTGACTTGGAAGATTTCCACTAACCTAATATTGCAAAATGCTACTAGAGAGTGCTTCATCTGAAATCTGTTATAAAGATAAAACCATTCAGCTGGCAAATGTAATAATAAATATAGATGCTATAGTGAAGATAGTTTAACCTGCTAGTTAACCTGCTTAATTTAACAAATTTAAATTTAAAGGGATACTAAACCTTCATTATCATCAATGCTCAAAAAAATATGCATATGAACGCTGAATCTCTTGGAGGAAGGATTCCATTTTAATCTTTAAAGTCCAGCCCCTTTGTACCAGGAAGATCAGCTTGCTTGCATCTGATTGGACTTAGCATATCTGTCCAATCAGATGCAGGAATACTGAACATTCTATTCTGGACACCTGGTTAGGCTTATATAAATGACTTTTTCTTAAAGGAACAGTTTAGTCACTAACAGTTGTTTGCTTTTGCAATATATTTTATTTACTTATTATTTAAATATTTCCCAATTGCTTTCACTTCTGCAGTCCAGTTTGGAGTTAAGGGAGAGAACTAAGTGTAACCAATCAAAATCCCACAGTTGTCTAATCCCATAGAGGCGGAGCCCCCTTCTCCTTTCTGATTGTTTTTTCAAAATTCTCAAGTTCGTGGATCAAGTCACTGACTTCAAAACTGATCAAGTAAAAAGGAAGTATGCGAGTCATAATGGGGCTAATTTAAGAGAGTGACCATAAATTCCAAACTACTAAAAATAATGTATATATTATAAAATTGCAACATTTAGGTAGGTGTAAACTAAGTTACACACAGGCTTATTCATTGCAATAACTTATTCCATGCATATTAATTTAGGGTGATCGGTCCTTTTAACTTGCACATAAGCATGTTCTTATTTGTGTCACTTTAAATATTCGTCTTTTCCCACAATGCTCTTTGTCTTGTCCTCCAGAACCAATCACTTTGAAGGGGCGTGTATTCATTTCATTTGTAGGTGACTTCACCTTTACAAATCACTATATTTGGAAGCAGAAGAGGAAAACAATATATAAAAATGTCCATATCTTCATACGGCCCTTCCCATTCAGACTTTTCTCTTGTAGCGGAAGAGGATATCATTTTCTGGCTGAACAACTCCAAATCCGTACCTAGTGCGGTCAAACTCGGGAATCTTTTCCTCAGGGTTTTTTAATTCAAAATCAAAATAGAAAAATAGTAAGCAGAGAAATCTGTGGGGGGAAAAAAAAGGGATTATTGGAAAATAATATTTAAAGAAAAGGAAATTTCAATCCTACATTTGTGAAATATCGACTACTACCAGTTGCTAATTACACTGTTTGTTCTTTGTATAACCTACACACACCCCTGCAACCAATTAAATAGATACATATGTAATAGTATTTTTTAGCATATACTGTAGATTGACTCTTGATTTTTTTTTTTACATGTATATCAAATTCTGCAAATATTTGTCCTAGGCTTCTCATTCTTAATGATGTCACTATTTCGGGACCCGCCTTAAGTTTTAGAAATCTATTTAATGAGTGGTTATTATTCTCCAGAGCCTCTTCAAGAAGGGTTGAGCTACCAGTAGCTCGCTGGGTCTTCATTAGGGTTTATGGTAGGAATGATGCTTTTACTGTATAGCACACTCTAGGTTTGAGAGAATCAGGTGGTTCAGTTTAGCTACTGGGTAGTCTGAAACCCAACCAGAAGGTGTAGTAGCCGTGGGTGTCTCATGTGCCCTGGCAATGATGGAAGGACATAGGGGTTTTAAATTGTAGGAATTATAGTACAGATTTTACTAGACTGGAAGTAGGAACTCCGTGTGGAGTGCCACCTAGCTAATGGGTTCCCAGAATGCTCCTAGAAGATCTATCTGGGATTGGTATGAACAGGCGCAGTAGCAGAACTCTGATGTAAAATTGCTTCTGCGCTTACTCAACTCGCCAGAATCCAAAAGGAAGTGGAGAAAATCGTATTGATTGATTGTAGAGCAGAAGATAGCATTGATAGCAGGAGTCAGCGCTGGTACATAAAGGCCCTATTGGTAAGTACTTCCACCATCCCCCTTAAAAATCACCCCTAGTATAAATTAGAATTTAATTCTCCTTTAACAAAAATAAGATGGTTTCAACCACGAGGGAGAAAAAGAAATTTAGGATAAGACAAATCAGAAATTCAACTTCAACAGTACTATGTAGGAATAACGCCAGTCCAAATGGGGTTTCCCTATATTTTCCTTTAAGGGAAAAAATGAATAAAACAGACAGAAGGTTTCAGGGCCAGGGAAGGGGCTTACTGCTTGATGTTGTTGACTGCATGGTGTCTCCCCACACACACGTTGGTCCCAGCACCCCAGGGCATGTTGTAGTATTTCAGTCTCTTGCCATATTTGTAAAATTCCGTTTTCTCTGTCCCGTCTGTATTTAGGAACCGGGTATGTTGAAAAACCTGGAATCAGTGACCAAATGAATCAGACGCAGTTTAATTCGGTGTATCCAAAACTGTTTTATGAGGGGTGTTAACATCCAAATGTGTTGGGTTCTGCTTGATCATGTGTACAATTTATATAAGAAATGTGCGCAGGGAAAGGTTTCCTACTACCAACTTCTTTTCCTCCCATGGTATTGTATTTATTCATTTATATAGCACTGATATATTACCCAGATTCATCATTCACTTCAGTCCCTACCCTGTAGAACTTACAATCTAATTTCCCTATTTATCCACACAATTACCCTGTGTAGTATGTTTTTTTGGATTGTGGGAGGAAACCAGAGTCCCAAACAAGAATGGGGAGAACATACAAACTCCATGCTGATGAAGTCGAGGGTGGAATTGGACCCAGAACCCAGCGCTGCAAGGCAGCACTGCTAACCACTTAGCCACAGCACTACCAGTACATATAGGATATGGTACTCTGAGTGGTATCTGGAACCTCCAGCCAGTATACATTGCAGGAAATACTACTCTTGTTTTATTATGTACTAATGAGTCCCTAGCCCAACGGTTCTCAACCTAGTTGAGACCGCGACCCCCCATGATGACGTCACATGCGAGCGTTTGGACCCGATGTCATCGCGTCGGGTGTCACGTGATGGTGTTTGGGTGAAACTTCATCACGTACACATGGGTCCGACTTCACCACACAGGAACCCTTATATAAAAGGGACCTGCGCTCACTACCAGATTCACAGTGTGTTCGCAACCCCTGTGAGAGCGTCGTTCAACCCCCCAAAGGGGTAGCGACCCACAAGTTGAGAACCGCTGCCCGAGCCAATCTCTACTATAGACCCCTAACTAGGTATACCAATAACATAACCAGAGAGCAGTAACTATAATAATCTAGTATACACTAGAGAATAAACCTACAAGCTAGTAGGGGAAAATCCCCTTACCCTACAAGAGGTTTTCTTTTGCACTTAGCAGAAGAGAGCAAAGGGAAGGTCTGAAAGGTACAGTTACCTCTGGATTCTGGTGAATCTCTGGGTCCATTTGGGGGCAGACAAATGGAAATAGGCAGAGCCTGTCTCCCTTCCTGAGTTGATATTCTCTATTATCCGAAAGCTTCAAACACAGGTTTGTAAGGACTTCCCTTGTGATAAAAGGAGCCGCCGTCATCCGCAGGGTCTCGTTAATTACGCTGTCTGCAAGAACCAATAAAAAAACACCAGAATATTGCATCAGGCAGGTAGTTACATGCGACTTTCCTTCCTAAAGGTTCAATTAGATGTGACAAGCTCCGTGATATGAAAGGAGGACAGACCAATATATTTATCTTTTGTTACTGTATGTGGGAAACCATAACCAGGAGTGAGTAGATAAGTAAACTGTTTAATAAACATGGCTTTTATTACTGTATGTGGAATGTGGGAAACCCTAACCAGGAGTGAGTAGATAAGTAAGCTGTTTAATAAACATGGCTTCTAAGAGCTCTGCCTTATGGTTATTAACACCATTTCTATCCCTAAGGCAGCCCACCACGGTGGTAAAACTATAGCCAAGATGTAATATACACTTGGAATGGAATTGTTTTTAAACCAAAGTGCATTTCTGACCTTTCCCGGCTTTCAGTCCAAACCGTATACTAACCCACAATGACCAATCGGTCCAGCAAATCCTGACTTAGCTCTTCAATGGCGCTTCTTGCTTCTCTTTTACTTTGAAATATCCTTGTAAGTTCCCCTTGAACAGCTGCCATGGCTTCTGGATTCTTGAGCAAGTACAGGACAAGCCAAAATGTCGCGGGACCCGAATTTCCCTGTAATACAGAAAACCCAAAGAATTTACGCTTCAAAAATGTATGGAGTTCTGAATCAATGGAAGAACAGTGGAAGCGCTGTGTAAAAGGAAGTAAGCACAAGAACAGGGGATTTCCCCTAGTATAATACCATCATATAACGTGGCCACATGGTAATATTGGTGAAAAAACTGGGTGTATTAGGCCTTGTGTGTGCCGGTATTAGTAAACACAAACTGTCTCAGGTGGATTATAACTTCACAGTGCCAGTGCAGTGAAGGGAGGTGGAGCCACTTATGTGTGGACCCTCATTCAATAACAAACTTAAAGCACATATATAAGGGTGGTGTAGCTTTAAGTATATTAGATAATAGTTCCATGTGCTGAGCTACAGTGGCTACTAGAACAGTATGAGGTAGCAGTGCTGGTTTGGTGCTGGGGTGTGATTAACCCCACTTTACTGTTGCACTCACCAAGCAGTGCTCAGATAAGGCACTTAAATATATTGAAGCAGTTCCTCCCACTGTGTCTTTGGATACATCTTCCTAAAAGTAGGTAATAAAAACGCTTGTGGGTAAAATATCTTTGTCTCTACGCATTTCGCCGATCGGTAATCAGCTTCTTCAGGAGAAAGTAGTGAAGGGTGGTTGATTTTCCAAGTCCTATAATGATACTGTGCTTTATGTAGCGTTTTTTTCAAATTTGGTCACACCTATTTGGCGAAACGTGACGACGTCAGAGTTATCAAGCATCATCAAGCGCAGAATCATTACAGGACTCGTTAAATCAGCCACCCTTCACTAAAAGTGTGAAGCTAAGCCTTAAGATTTGTTTTCTTTAGGGGCTCACCCTAATGACATGGCCTGCGCACACCTACGCACTCAATCTAACTGTCAGCCTCCGGATCTGGGTTCTTAGGGTCTCATACATTTGCCTTTACAAATGTAAAATACTTTCTGTGTTTTCAAAACCAACAATCGTAGATAAGGAATAATACATTTATTGGCTCGCTCAGAAGATAACGATTGCAAGTTTTTTTTAGTAGATAATACTTTAGCTTACTGAAAGCTTGCAATTATTATCGTTTCAGCGAGCCAATAAAAGTAACATCAGTAACATCAGTAATCCACTTTTGCTGCTTTCTAAATCACAAAAGTACTTTATCCTTGGATAGATTTCACAGCGAACACGGCACGCGCTCCTACTTAAATTATCGGCTTGGAGATTTTCTGATGAAAACTGAAAAAACATCCGAACAAAATACAATGTGCTTTTGGCCTTGGAATATTAAACAGCAGTGATTGAGATGAGAAACAAGTACAAATGCAGGGAGAGAAAAAACGAAATCATAAAATATGCCAATTCCTGAAAATCAAATATCTTGGGAGAGAAATAGACCAGTATTAATGGAGAGAGATTTCTAGAGACATTATTTTTTAGAATAATCTATTTTTAATGGGAAGGATTATTAACATCTGCTAATCCAGCGGTTCTCAACCTGTGGGTCGCGACCCCGGCTGGGGTTGCATGGTTATCCTACGGGAGTCGAGAACTGCTGCAGTACCTGGAAGTGGCCGCAGGATCCCGTGACGCTCGTACGTGATGACGTTTCGCCCGAACGTCACCACGTGACGCGCGTATGTGATGACGTTCGGCCGAAACGTCATCACTCGGTGACGTCAGCGCCGGGGGTCGCGACCCACTAAAGGTTGAGAACCGCTGTTCTAATCAAACATCTAGGCAGTTCTGATTGGCCCAGCTTCTTTCGTATTTTAATTTGTATTTGTTCATATGAACATAATAGTCACAATAGCTTAGTCTATTCTTTTATTATGATCTTAAAGGAACAGTATGACCAAAAAAAAACAAACAAAAAAAACACATTGAATTGTTTATGTTAATTACTAACTTTTATTAAATGCATTTTATTATTAATTAAAAATAAATAAATAAAATTCTTACCTGTAAAGAAGTGCTGTATTCCACCTTCATTCTCTATGGCGTCTCGAGTCTCTCTAAGATGCGCAGCCCTATTCAGCTGCGCTGAGAGTGAAGCCCCGCACCGGCATTTCTTATGCCACATGGGAGAACGTGCATGTCATTAACACATCCTCCCTTGATGACGTGTACATTCTCCCATGTGGCATAGGAAATGCCCGAGGCGGGGCTTCACTCTCTTCACAGCTAGAGAGGGCTGCACATTTTAGAAGGGTTCTGGAGACTTGGGACTCTGTAGAGAACGAAGATGGAGCCTACAACACAGAAGTACAGCACTTCTTTACAGGTAAGAATTTTTTTTTAATTGATAATAAAAGGCATTTAAAAAAGTTAGTAATTAGCCAATAATTCAGATTTTATGGATTTTTCCTCTATTAACCAAAAATAAAAGCATAGCAATCAGTCCTGTGCACATTACTATGTATGTATGTATAATGAATGTATAATGTATGTATATATAATATAATATGTATAATTTTATTTATAAAGCGCCACAAATTTACACAGCGCTGTACAATTCAGCAATACAAATATAATACAGACATGGGAAAAGTGAACTACACAATACAAGTAAAATATCACAAGGATACATCACTAAGTGCTAGGCTGGCTGAAACACGAGGTTGGAGGTCCCTGCCCCGTAGTGCTTACAATCTAAATGACTTTATAGGAATACTGCCCCACTTTCTCCACTTCATTGTTTCTTGTGCTGAGGGATTTATTTGGGATCTTCACCCCCTAGGTATTGGAGTAAGGGGTCTGTAAAACAGATTATCTACTTTAATATTTTATAATCCGAGGAGGGGCTACAGAGCAAGCCATCTGCTTGACAGCCCCAAACTAATCTAAGGAAAGAGTTGTTGGCAAGGCCATCAATCCTGGAGGATTTTCTTAATCTTCAATAATCTATTGGTCTTGATCCATAACACAATCTGCCAATAAAATAAAGGCATTGTTTCTATAATATAATGGGGTCTGACCACATAGAGAACTGCACAGAAGACCCCCGTTACCCTCCTGAAATGCAGCAGGACTCCTTTGATATAAACCTTCTATAAAAAATACTGAATGTTAAACTTGGCAGCAAAGGGAATTTTCCCTAACTGAAAACCCCTGAGTGGGTTTTTATCAAAGCGAATTCATCCAATTCCACCTTTGACAGTTGAATTCTCAACCCTTCGGTAGGCTACGCCCTGATTGTCTACTCCTTATTCACTAAACAGAGAACTCCCATAACGAATTCATGACCGTTTCAGTATTCCCATTGCAGATTTGTGACCACATCAGCGGCCGTCTATTGAGTAGTGTGCGACTGTCATTAGCTGGAGAATTCACCATATTGCAGAGTTTGCTGAATACCTGAATATGGGGAAATGGCAAATTCACACCTTTACGTGGCAATCAGACTTAAGTCAATAAGCCCCTGATTGCCCATCAACCTAGTCAGTTTGGTGAGTGAACAGGTTCTGAAATATCACTTAAATACTGTAACCATTGGTTCACTCAGGGATAGTCTTGGCCCTATTGGCACCCTGAGCCTCCCCCCCCCCCC
>WMED01003510.1:0-22066 GCA_019650415.1 Pipa parva
AATTGTCGCAATCTTAACATTAAAAAATTGTCACGACTTTACAATGGGGAAATTGTAACAAGTTTGCTATGGGAATTCGCTGTTTGAGAATTCCACAGTCGAATTTGCACCTTAGTGAATAACCCCTTCAAAGTATTGATGCATTCTTATAAAAATGGTGCAAAGTGGTGTATAAATACACAGTAGGCATAATGTCATGAGCTGTGAGTGAATTTACCACATTGTGGAGGATTCTGACCTTTGCTGAATATGAAAAGTTAGAGATGTGGCGAATTGTCATGAATTTGTGCATCTATGGAACAATTTGTACTTTGATAAATATTCCCCATTTGTGATTTAGATTATCTGCAAGGTACCTGATATAGGCAGAGTATACAAAACAGCAACACTCTGTCCAATAAGGAGAAACATTTGGCAGATTATAGCTTAGCAGTAGAGACTCCAGATTCCTTTCAGGCTGCATTCACACCAGCTGATTTTCAGATGAATTTTTTTAAATTGGGCTCATTATTGTCTATGGTGCAAAACACAATAACCTGTGTGGATTATTCTACAGGATACAATGGATACTGTTTTATTAACTCAGTTGAAAATCAGCTAGTGTAAACCCAGCCTAAAAGAGAGAATGTCAGGCAAACTGTAGCTATATGTCAGCCCACTGCACTTCCTCTTCCTCGTCCTCATCAGCCTCCTGCTTACCTGGTTTCATTGCAAATGACAACATGGACTCCTTGTACTCTACATTTTTTCTCCCACTGTCTTTTAAAGCAGATGACTCAGGCTCTTCAGGTGGTGCTTCTGTTATGAGTTATAATCATCTGCCATGATGTGTCCATTCTTTACTGCTAAGAAAAGTTGTCTATATATTTTATTCCTAAATGTCACTTTAGTTCTCCTTTAATGTCATAGTGGCATTAGGTTGATGAGTGAAATTTGAAAACAAATTTTAATTATGTTATATGTCTGTTACACAAATGGGCACAATTTTTTGGGGATTTTCCTGAAATATTTTCAACAATATTCAATAGCACATTGTGAAGTGTTTTCCTGATCATGATTGTGAACTGCGTGAAAAATAGTGGTGACTAGGTAGGCCTCCAAGAAGGGGTGCGTGATAAACTCCATGTGGACTAGAAGGGTGTGTGATAATTTGTTAAACATAAGTTTTGTGATATGTGTGACTCGCCCTTAAAAACAAGCCAGGATAGTAGAAATAATTTACATTTATTGTTGTGATACAAAAAAAAGCCATTTGTCTTACCTGACATGTTACAGTGAACGGCTGAAAATATTGCAACACTTACAAGTGAATTCAATAAAGGGAAATTCAGAAAGTTGCTGTAGTTTAAATTGTCATTAAAAAAGACTAATTCACAATTACCTGTGTAATGTTGTTATTGTACCTACAGTTTCACAGAATGTGCTGTAGATTGTTGTAATCCAAATTGTGCCTATTTTGTTTGATCAAGAAAAAACCTCTTTGTCCAAAATACTGGTGGATTTCTGAAATTGCTCAGAAGCAACTGCAGCTAAAACAGTGCAAAAATCACCTAAAATGTAGCAATATCCATTAATGCCAAATGTAATTTCAAGTTGTGCATTTTTAGAGCACTTATTAGAAGCATATGTGCCCAGGGTCAAATTTTCTGATAGGCACAAGAGGCACGTGGCCTATAGGAGGCTCATTCAGAAGAGCGCTTCACTCCTAGGGGGTAAATCAGCAAACTCCAGTCACCTCACAATCATTTGATTCACCTCACCAAAATTGTTGAGAGCTCACTTCTGTCCTACAGGCAGACATCAGTGAATGCTTTAAAGGTACTGGAGTCGAATCCTCAAGATTCGCCTCATCTTGCGACCACTCGAGGCGCCTTGCTGAGACTGGAATAGCTTTAATGCGTTCTCTGATGTCCGCCTGTAGGACAGTAGCGAGCTCGCAACAATTTTGGCGAGGTGACTTCGGACTTTGCTGAGTTACACCCCTAGTCAGGCACATAGGCAGGGGGACACTATGATTAAGTGCTGACGCACGAAACGCGTAAGTGGCTGATCCACACACTTTTAAATGTCTGTACATTGACCTCCTTTTAAAGATTATTCAATAAAGAAGTTGCTTTTACTAACGGAGTGCCGGAGACATCTGTGATTATACGTTGTACCACTGGGTCTTGGAAACACCCATACTCCTGGGCACCCGTGCTTTTTTCCAGAATGGTGAGGTGAACTGCAACACACTACACCATACAGCACCAAGGATTGATTAGATTTTTTTGCCTTTAGCTACATAGGCAGGGGGAATCAAGAGAATGAATTATAACTCCGAAGTATTTTTAATAGTCAAATGTCAGTTCTGACATTTATTTTTCCATTTTGCTCTACATTATGTCACACAGCACTTCAGTTTACTATAATTTAGTCTGTTTATTTTTACAAAGGGGTGTGGTTAGTTAGTGGGCATGGCCTACAGATTCTGAGCCTTATTGACTAAAGTCTGAATTTATCTGTCGAATTCACTACACTACAATGCAAGTCTCATTGACAAAGTAGTTGCAAATTCACCTCTTATTTAAGAAGCTGCAGTTAGATTTGTCGAACAAGCAGACTTCTATGGATGCAGTTGAATCAGTGGCGGATGCTGGTCTGTCAAGGAGGGGAAGCTCAATTTTGGCCTACATCATAAAATGTGTTGGTTTATTTATATGTAAATTCTAGTTCCTTTTCAAGAAAATGATCTGTGACCCGGTTGTACCAACAAGACATCTTTTCCAGGGACTTGACTACACTACACCAAAAGATCTCTGATTCACTCATTTCGATGTCAATCAAAACGGAATAGTTTAGAGTTCCTCTGCAGTTACCTCTCTACCCCTCATTGGCGGCTCTGTGTACTAATATGGGGGTTATTCAATAACAGAAGAAATTAGCATTAATTTCCTTTTTTCAATGGTTATAATTAACCAATTAACCAATACCAATAAAACAAAAAAAAAGTTATAGTTTTGCTAAAGTTTTTTTTTTACAAAAACCTAAATTATTGTAAAAAAGGACACAAATTGCTAACATTTTTATGCAAAAATCTAAATTATCATTAGGCGCACTTTTAATGGTAAATAGCTGTTATTTTATCGCTTATTTGTTACCATTGTGATAATGCCACTTGATACATTTCCCCCCATATTAGTTTGTTTCCTATTCTGTATACTATGACCAGAAAAAAACAAATGTATATCTAACAATGTAACAAAAAATATATATATATAAAAGTGATCATATGCTGACATAATGTAAACATATTTGTATACCAGGAACCTGTACATTTTTACATGACTATATAGTCTTTTACAAAATGTTCCAGTTTCTGTGTATGACGCATTTTATTATTAACATAGGTTATACAAAAATTTGCATCAAGTGGCATAAATGTATTGACACCACTTCAGAGAGATGAATATAAACACTTCCATTGCACACATTAGCATAAAGTCACAAAATGGACAAACAAATGTGGCAAATTAATTGTGTAAAGATATGTGTTTGCGATTTTGGTGTTTTGTAAAGACAAAGCATCCAGCTGACTTGTTAAATTTGTATTGTTTCAGCATCTGTTTATGTGGGAGTAAAATAGAAAGCATTTTACAAGGTTAACTTTGTGGTTTAGCATCCTTCCTGATATTGTTAATTAGTAATCTTGTGTGGTCTCATTCCTGATACAAAACTCTGATTCCTTGTGAGGTAAAACGTGTTTAACAGATGTTTTACATTAGCAAAATACCTGTTTTTTCATTGTTACCAAAGCTTTGATTTTTCGCTCAGATATTTATAAAGTTTTCTGCTGATTTGTATAGGATCCACAGCAACATTTTGATGTAAAAAAAAAAATGTATCAAAAAGTGACTTTCAACATGACGATAAGAGTTTTTATTAAATAGGAGATGGCAATGTTACAAGAAAATCACTATTTCTCTGATGTTAAGGGGTCAAAAAACTTTTTGACATTTATAAATATCCAATCAATTCAGGGCCTTAATGACTAAAGGCCAAATAGTTGTGTATAGCTCTGAGTTCATATTTGATCGCCACTTCCCCATGTTCGCTTATTCAACAAACTCTACAATTTGGCAAATACTCACCTAATCCTCACCTCACCTAATCATCAATTCACATGACTTTGCCACACAATGAATCTGACAGTTTTAGTCACTGTCCACTTGTTCAACAAGTCTGTCCCACTGCTTCATGACTAAGGAGAAGTGAATTTGTGACTATTTTGGCAATGTCATTTTATAAAGAGGAATTTGACAGGTAATTTCAGACTTTAGCCAATAAGCCCCTCAGGTTTTGGAAAGATGTTTTTTTTATAAATATTGTGCTTTAGGTAAAAATCCTCTTTAGCTAACACTTTTTTTGGGGAAGGTGGGTAAATGTGTTTTGTTATAGTAGTCTAAACCTGTTTCCCTAAAAGTATATTGTTTTATGGCTAATACTATGATGGTTTAATCCTTCAATTTAACTTTATTTGCTTGTTGCTTGAAACCAATGATGTCTTTATTCAGTTCATGCTAAACTCATAAATGTAAAAGAAAACTGATTATAACATGGTGAAATGACAGGAGTGTAGTAAAACAAAGGGTAGAACATGATTATAGAGTTGACAAGAACACCACTGTCCCATTTTTCCCCTCAACCTTGTCATTCAATCTTCTACTCTACTGTTCAATGTAATGAGAAAAGATATCAAGTTCAGGTTCATAATATCACTGAGGACTTAAAATCATAAAGAATCTGAAATGAAAGACTCATTGTTAAGGTGGGATCATTTAACAGAAATTTTTTGCTACTGAGACCTGGTTCAGCCAGATTATCCACTCTCTTGCCTTGAAGCTGAGGCCTGAGAGGATTTGAGCTGTATTTGTATTATAATGGCCAAACACCTAAACAGAAGTTGCCATCAAAACATATTTTACATTTAGAATAGCGAAAAGGAGATTGCATAATATGGTAGTTGTTTGTACATGAAATAACATTTCAGGCACTTCTCCCTCTTGACCAATCAAACATGTGGATTCCTTACAAGAGTCTTCCTGGTTGACCTGCAATTGCCTGAGCTGTTAAATTGCTGAAACAATAGATATTTCAGTTACTTACTCATTTGCAAACAAAGGAATCATTAGCAGCACTTGCAGCTAAGTTCAAGGAAAAAAAGAATCTTTAAAAGGGGTTTTTAAAAAATGTGGGAGTTTGTGTGTGTGTGTGTGTGTGTTTATGTAAAGTGTGTTTTTTTCTTAAATTTGACTTGAGATTAAGGGATTTTAGATTCAGGAGGTTTTAAAAAGGCATGATTCATATTTTTTGATCATTTAATTGTTTTTACCTATTGAGGTTTGGATGTAACAGAACTTGATAAACTGTATTTGTAAACTATATTTGTTTCTTCCTTGTTTGACACTACCTGTGAGTTCCCCTTTAATAATGTGCTCCATGTTTAACAATGCAGTCTAGTGTACAGTGTGTGAACCCCCCTCCCATGCTTTGCTGCCCCCACAAACCCCCTCCATAATGTAATCGAATTGGAAAGTGCAGCCAACAAAAGATAATGGTGAAAATGTGGAGAATAGCAGCAAAATTAATGTAAATAATGATCTTTATTAATCATTTTTAGAAATGATCATTAGAAATTGGAATGATCTTTAGAAATTTCCCCGTTACTGATTATTGGTTTTCAAATCAGCCTTCAGTATTGGTTAATGAGTCTTATTTCCCATTTACAAGTTTAACTCACCTCTTTTGAGGAATTTTTCATGTCAAAGAGAATTTGCCCAACATCGTGACAATTGACCTGTACCGTAGTGATGTCAGTTCTGCCTATTCAAAAAACTGCTTCTTCATACCACAGTGTGTCAAATAGTTACCTACAGACTTGTGTCTGGTGAATAGGAAAGGTGACTTATTATAGCAAATTCAATTTAAATAGGAATATTGTCACAAAGTGATTTCATCTTCACATGGACAACCTGATATCAATATGCACGCATTCTGGTCTCCAGTATTGCTACAAGCATTGTAGCATTATGGAAGTTGCTTTTTACATTCTTTTCCATGGTAGAAAATTCTTTGCTCATGTTGGCATTAGACACAATGACACAATGGATGTCGTTCAATACAGGCTTGATTGTGGAGGGTAGCAAGAATTCAGTGCAGACTGGGTTTCAGGGATCCTACTCTTGTATTTCAGTTTCTTATAACACAGGTCCTTTTAGTTAGTAAAAGATCTGGTGAATCAGTCCCATAAAATTTTATGAATTCTGTTATAACCAGTTGGTACACTCCCAATTATATCTACCTGCATGTTTCTTACTGGACATATACACAGCAAGGAGCATGCATGCTGTAGATACACACATTAGTTCATTTATTCGTTCAGCAGACTTTGCTAATGTTATGACATTTACAGATAGACTGCACCTGTTATTCTGTTTTATATGAAGTTGTTGTATATCAGCGCCTTCCCATATGAATTACTATCAGTACCCTTCTAGTTTTTTGTTGGCATGACATATATCCAATAATTTCTTGAACCAATCAACTGAAATGGATGTGCCATCGTCTTTGAAGAGGAAATTCACTATATTTACAATAAAAGAACATTTTTCTAGCTGTAGGCAGGGTCTCATCTCCTGAAAGAGCAACAGTTTGTCATTGTGTCCTTACAGAATAGACCCCAAACAAGTGTTTATAATATGCCCACTTATGTAATTATGTGTAATGATTATATCCCTCCTTATCCAATCTAGACAAACCTAGATGTCCAATTACATTGCTTCATCTTCTCTGTACCTTTTCTATTTTAATAATGTCATTTTTGTGAATATGACCACAGGACTGCTATACACTTATGGCCTTATCAACTAAAGGGTGAATTCACTACAATTCAAGTCGCATCTCCAAAATAGTCTCAAATTCACTTCTTATTATAGACTAAGTGGTGAATAAACATGTCGAATGGCAATCGATGTCAGATGTATTGTGTGGCCTAGTCAGTCCGATAGAAGTAGAATGCAGAGCCTTGCTGTCAGCCCCCCCATTTGCTTCTCTGATGTGGAAAAGTCAAATGGGTGAATTAATTGCAGTACACCTACTCAAATTCACTCCTCCGACAGACCCCATCACTTGGTCAATAGTCAAAGTACTTGTGCGCACACGAAAAGTGTTGCAAAGTACTCTGTAATATCGCCCAAATTGGTCATTTATTAGCCATATCATAGAGTTTGATCAAAAAGTAAACATGGGAAAGTGGCGAATAGATGCAAATTGAGAGACTTGTGCAACTATTCGCCCTATAGTCAATAAGGCCCTTAGTGTGAGGTCTTAGTAGCACTTTATATGAAGGCAAAATCGCATTTTCCTTTTTATTTTTTTGTATAGCCTCTTTTCAATGCAGGCCAAACTCTTGTTCAGTGCTGCAGCTGGTGAGTGTCATTGCTTGCTACAGTTGTCAGTAAATTATTAGCATGCTAAGATGATTTTCTATCAGCGACTCCTCTAACCTAGTCCCATTATTGGTGTAAGTTTCCTGCCTTTTCTTTGACCCCAGTTACATAACCTGGCAATTTATGATAATGAATCTAATCTGCATTTTTAAGGTCACCCTCATAGGATGATATACTGTATACAGCCTTAATTGCTCTGCAAAGTTTTTAGTCATCAGCAAACACAAAAAAAAGAAAAGTTTTCAGCACTAGCTTCAAAGTAATTAAAAATTTAAAGAGAAGCAAACCCAATGTAAGTGTTCATCCAGTTCTGTAGCTATTACATATAGAATTATGTGTAGCAATGTATCAAACATTTTAGCAAAATCTATATAATCTACATCTACTAAGAGGCATCTATCAGACAGACTTTTCCCTTTTAAAAAACATATATTAAATTAGTAAACCCAAATATCCTCCAAATATCCTCTCCATTTCAGATGTCAACCTTACAGATCTTCAGTTTCATTTGTTTTTAAATAGTTATTTCTTCTGCCATGTTTGTTTGTGTGCTTATCCAATATTCATGGAAATTCAGCCAGAGTGCTGCTCAGTAAGCAATTTTTTTTTAACTTTACATGCATTTTTACTTCCCCTTATTCCTGAACGTTTATAGTTTTTGGTTTTTTTTTTTTAATTTATACCGAGATGGATATTTATATCAGAAAGATACATTTGAGTTTGTAACCATTTTACTTTGCATAAACCTAACTTTTAGCATTTATAAGTAAAAAAGGAAAAACTTTAAATGAAATGTGATCAATAAAATCGAGGTGTCTGCACTGGCGATAGAATTTTTATAAAGGAAGACCACAAGTCTTTGTCCAAACTAGTAGTGGATAATGCCATAACTCCCCTAGATCCATGATTCACCAGCAAAAGATGGGTAACAAAAGCCTTTAACTTAAATGCAAGACCCCATACTGAAGGTCATCACTGAACTCTTTGTTAGGACTATGGAAACTAACAGCTAGCCATCTTCATAGAAGGTATGCTACAGCAATCTAACGTTCACTACAGCACTCAGTTGGCATGATTACATCAAATGATGTTATTCAGGTACCATGGTCAAATCCAGATCATTCATAATGTTATATCTGTTCGATGTCATAAAAGAACAGGGTCGCCATCGATACATTTACTGACAGTTCATAAAAATGATTCCAAATTTCCATGTGCCAGAAAGAAAAAAGTCCAGTCCAGTAAAAACATGACCCTGTCCTTAACCTGTTAACTACACACAAAAGGTTACCTGCACTGTTTGTGGGACTGTTTAGCTGGGAATCCCGTTTCCCATTACATCGGATCAATAAGCTCATTTTTTGTTCTTAAAATAGTTTTAGATTTATAATTTTCTCAAACATATTACAACTTCAGTGAAAGAATTTTATTTTTAATGTCTGTCAAAATGTTGTTACCTCTGTTAAAAAGGATGGTTAGATTATCAATACAGTCATCAATACAGTTCATAAAACACACCCCTGAAATAACACAAAAGGGGTGTAGCCATGACACTAGGGAATAAAGTAATATAAGTGAATAATTTGATGTAAATGATGTGAAACGGGATGAAGCTGAAGGATGTACACTTCGCAGCTGTAGCTCATTGGGCTTATTTTCCATACAATTGTATTTATGTTTGCATGCACATTTTTATTTATAAAGTGCCAATATGTTATACAGGGTCATACAATTCAATAATACAGTTATAATACAGACATGAGAAAGTGCTTAACATACTACATGTGAAGTAAATTACAACCATAAAATCATGAAGATACATGACTCTAAGTGCCAGTTCATGATTAAAATAAGAGAATGGAGTTCCCTGTTCCACAGAGCTTACAATCAAAATGGGAAAGAGACTTAAATATACAAATAGGAAGGTAGTAAGTGTAAGTGTCATTTCATTAGCCTATAAGTGGTATCAAAAAGAATAAATAGTTGATAGATAGGTGCTAGAGACCCTGTGATCAAATGCACCTTTATGGCAAATTCACACTGAGTTTTTTTTCTGGTTACTCCTAAGTCCCACAATTCAGAAGGAAATAATCCATATCTTCCTGCATGGAAGAGATTAAAACATGTCATGTCTGCAGGTTGGACATATGGCTCCATATTTCAGGCCGTATCTGTTTGGGTGTTCAGTTATGTTTCAAAGTGCAAGAAAATCTGCAGCAATGCTGGAATCCAATATCCAGTGTTGGGAATTGGTGACCTACATTTATTATTATGTGTAACCATCAAAGTCTAGCACTTTCATTTTTAATGTTGCTGAAACAAACTGACTCATTGAATTAAGGCACAACTACATGGCTCCTGTTTTTTTATCATGAGTCACTTCATTGCCCTGGGCTGAAATTCTAGGTTGAAGGAGCATGATAAAATAATATCAAAATCTACAGGCAAAAAAAAAAACAAGATCAGAGAAACAGATTTCTAAGACATCTGCTACAATATATATATATATATATATATATATATATACATATATATATACAATGATTTTCATCTTTAAAGCAATAACTGTTTTGTTTTATTTCTGCTTTAAAAAGATTTTTTTTTAAATTGAGATAAGATTTTAAAATAAAATCTGATGTGGTGGACATAGCAGGTTTATTACAACTTAAAGGACTATGGAGTATTGCACTCCACCCCCCACCACCTTGTTCTTTTCAATTATATTTATTAGTCTTCAGGCAGCTCTAGTAATGACAGACTATAAAGTGCTAGGTCTGGGCTCTGTAATGCAATTGAACTCCTCATAATTGAAGTTCATCCCTTGCAAGGATTTTTGCTAATGGGTCCCTAGGTCTGTCTGCCGGGCTTCAGAAAGAGATAAATCAACGCAAGCAGAAGCCTGAAGTAAAGTAGTGATCCTATTTTAAGTCAGCACCACAGACAGCTAAAACATAGCATGCACATTTAAAGGTAATTGGCATATACTAAAAAGGACAAAGAAAGATGATTCTGCTGAAGGTGAAACCAAGTATGAACTTGAAACACTGCTAATTAGAAGAGGCTGAAGTCTACATGGAAGTTTCCACTTAAGTATTGACTTCCTATTTTTTATACCCCGTGTTTAGAATATTTGCACTTTTAGAATAATAGTAAGAGAGTTTGCAAACCAAGTCATGTTGACAAAATTTGGTTGTCTTTATCACATACCTTCAAATATAGGAAAACATACTACACATACTACATAAAATGCATTTTGGTCTGTAGTGGGTATCTCAGTATGTAGTGGGCCACAGAGCAGTTTCATT
This sequence comes from Pipa parva, assembly GCA_019650415.1. Taxonomy (NCBI): domain Eukaryota; kingdom Metazoa; phylum Chordata; class Amphibia; order Anura; family Pipidae; genus Pipa; species Pipa parva. The sequence continues at coordinate 10,793 of WMED01003510.1, forward strand.
CCTGATGCAAGGAATTATATCCCACAACTCATGGCAAATCTGCTCATCCTTCTTTCTTTTTACTAAGTAATGAATAATTGGAAGCTTTCAAAGGACTATAGAGTACAGTAATGCCACTGAAGGTCACCACTGCATGATGAATCATTGTTCTACTAATTGGCCCAAACAACACTACCATATTTGTATTTTTAATGAAAAGAAGCTGATATATTTTTTTATCAAAACACAATTCATTTTTTACTGCTTTGTGTCATTGCAACTTAATGAATAAAAATTGTTGAAAGGTAAGTCTCTCAAGAAGTGTTTTTACACAGACTACTTCCCCAGGTGCAATCAAACTTTTTACAATTTATAAGGTGTAGCATGTCTACATGGATATGCAGCATTATCTTTCCTCTCCCTAAGACCTACTTTAGATAATGAGGTTGTTGCTCTCCAGAGGCCAACAATTATGCATCTTCAAAAAAAAGTTGATCTCATGCAGCTGATGTGATTTTACTGCATTATTCATGTGATTAGTAGAATATTATTTTATAGGCAGTACATAGTATTAATATGTATCCATAGGGATAAATGGAGATGTGAGTGTCAGGCCAACCAATAAGATTGGTTACAGATTTGTGAAACAGTTGTGGATAGGGTAATGTAAATGTGTGAGTGCAATTTACATAAAGAACATGTAATGACCTTGTGTAAGAGCAGAGGAACTGGCTCATTCATCTGAAAGAGGCCCTAGAGCAAATTTTTCGACACAAATAGACATTTCTTGGGCATTGCGCAGGTCTGTATACACAATATACATTAAGATCACCTGCTTGCTTGCTAATGTGTTATCTGAATACTAGTATGTAATTCTTTATCATATAAAAGAAAATGATCAGTTTTCATTTTTTCTTTTACTTTCCATTCTCTTTACATTATTTTACATAGGTCATCCAGTAAGTTATTTATGGAATGATTGAATTCGATTTAGTGGAAAATTAAAAATCCCATGCTAAATACTTGTATATAACTGGATCCCTACTGGCTAGAGGCAACAGTAGCCATTTACAGAGCAATTTATGGGCAAAAGTTCACCAGGTGTGACAGTTTAAGAGGTGACCCTCTTCTCCAGTGCTCAACCTCCACTGCCATCTCCACCACCCCTGTAAATAGCATTTGCCATTATTAAAAAAAAATCAAACATTCATGAATGTGATGATGCTAGACTCCAGAGGCTTACTACTAAAGCAATTTACATAAAGTCCAAATGCATAACGTTGGAGATGCAGACATACATCTATAGAAATGTCTTAATTTTGTGGACAATTCCAATAATACACTAATGCAGAAGGATATTTTCCATTCATAATGAAAGGGGAATATTCCAATAAACACATTTCTATATCTTTTGTTGTATTTTCACTCTTTCCCCTTACACAAATAATTATAAGAAGTGACATAAAAGTCAACAAATTTACTATTTTTGGAACCCTAACTGATGAAGGATTCCTTAGTTTTTTTTAAGTATATTAATGATTTCATTATGGAGTGAATTGGTACTCATTATGAGGTCTCAAAATGTAAAAAGATAGATGAAGCATATATAAAAGATACGGAGACATTTACTAAAGTTGAAAAGTAAAATGGAGTAGAAACAACCTATTTTTACCAATGTCACTGTTTTCTCCTAAACTGTTCTAAGACAATTTTATTGACCAAACAAATTCTCAGACTGGTTTAAACCAATTATTCCTTATAAAGATGGTGCCATCACTTAGCCAAAGTCCAAAATATTTTCCCATTGAAAAGAGATCTCAAAATGTATCTGTAATGGAAGGGACCCTTGTAGAAAAACATCAAAAAGTGTGCCCTTGTCAAGAGGTCAATATTTATAGCGATAACCATTTATTTAGATGGGGAAACATTTTTATCAATCCTTAATATATTAGTGAAATCAAAAAGTACAGAGAAATAAAAACTGACAGCAAAATGGGGTGAAACTATTTCAATCAGGTAAATATATGAATTTGGTCGAAATGATCTTAGTAAATATACACATCAAACAAAGTCAGCCACCAACATTTCAGAGTGGCACCTGATAAAGGGGGGCATTGTGCCACTCTGAAACATTGTGCTGTCTGCTTGAGATTCTGCAATAAAAATGGGGAAGTGCTTCTAAAATATAAGGTAAGTGGCTGACGTTGTTTGATGTGTAATATCTTGTACTTTGGGTTTTGCTGGAGCCTTGTCTATTCTTCTCCCTGGGTAATTGTTTACTGGATGTACCAAGAATGTGTATTTAGCAAATATGCCTCATTGTGTGATGAGCAAGTAGGTGTTATCTTGAATATTATTTAAAAGTTATCCATGTTGGTGAGTTACTTCATCTTCATGGGAACTGTACAGACTTTGTGTAAAGGATTGATGATTATTGGGACCTTATAGAAAGTGAAAGTGATTTGGATTATTGACATCATTATTATATCATTGCTAGACAGCGGGATTAGAGAGAAAGGAAACTAAGGTGTATTTCCCAATATGCATTGCCTTAGTTTTCAGTGCAAAATACAGACTGGAATTTTTTTTTTAGCTTTATTTTACAGTACTGTTGATCAATCATGTTGCTTACACCAGATTCAAAATTTTAAATGTAGGGGAAAACATATGTAAATTAAACTTAACATATGTTCATTTAACAGCAGAGTTTCACTCAGTTGCTTATGGAAGACAATTTATGAGGAGAATCTTAATTAATTGAAATTCTAGATAGGTTATTTATTTGATTACATGTGCAAAATGTGGGCCAAACCACAAGATGCTTCAAAGACAGTGTGAGGGAACACCTCAGTAGCATCGATCCTGTGAGTAACATTAAGACAGCCAAACATTTTCATATACATGCTGACAGCATAGTTACAGTTCAGGTGCAAGACACTGACATTCTGTAATTGTCGCGCGCTTGCATGGATTGAATTTCTTATGTTCTGATATTAACATTTAGATGTTCAACTAGCCCCGAGGAAATTAATGGAATTGTTGATGTGATAACATCCTTGTGGCTTCAAAGTAGAATGTTTATATGTATGTACGTGTGTATAATTTTATTTATAAAGCGCCACAAATTTACGCAGCGCTGTACAATTCAGTAATACAAATATAATACAAACATGGGAAAGAGTGCATTAAACAATACAAGCATAATATAACAAGGATACTTCACTTTAAGTGCCAGGTTGTGGTTGACTCAAGAGGTTGGAGGTCCCTGCCCCGTAGAGCTTACAATCTAAATGTGCTGAAACACAGGTCAATAAATACAAATATTAAGCATGAATAACTAATTAAGGATTAAATAAAATATATATACATAAAAATCAGTGATAATTATCAGTGCTAGTTCTCCATAAGGAAGGACTTCAGTTTGGTTTTAAAAGTGCAGATAGATTGTTCCCGGTGAAGACAAAGGGGTATAGAATTCCAGATGTGGGGGGCAGAAAGAGAGAAGGGGTTAAGATGAGGGAGTTCAGTACTGGTGTATGTCATGCAAAGCTGGTTGCTCCGGGAGTTGACGTTAAGGAATGTATGATTATATGAGTGAGAAAATGTAGAGAGGGGCAACAGAGAGAAGTGCCTTAAATGTCAAAAGAAGAACACTGTAAATGATTTGTTTGCTTATGGGGAGCCAAGGAGCAGAAGGAGATTGGGAGAAAGGATATATAATCAGTTGTCCATGATTACATGCTTTCAAGGGAATGAATCAACAGGGGCAATTGTTTAATGAGGTCTAATGAGATATAGCATCTGATCAGGAGTTAGCGTTTATTGATATCATGGATCTAGAATAATTAAGTCAACCTCTGGTTGGTTGCTATGGAATACTAGAATACAATAACCTTTTGTCCCTGTTGATACAGTCTTGTATAGCGGGTATGAATTTCTATTTTTTTATATGCCTGCTGTAATTAGACTTACTGATGTGCTCTGAAATAAAAAAAATAATAAAATGTATATTTTTACCTGGGACTTGTACTTGTTTTCAATGGACATACACCCACTTTCATTGAAAATAGTTTAGAAGGATCAGGAACACTTAATAGGTGTTCATGTAGGTAGTATGGATTGTTGGTATGAACAGCATGCTTGTGAATTAATGATGTTATAAAATTCACATGACTGATAATGACATTGAATAGTTAATATGTTTATTGTTGTTTGTCATATACTTAAGACACCCTCTGAACTCTAAGGTATGTGCCTGGTTAGTAAATCCCTTATATGACCAGGGAATTCTATGTAGTCTTACTTTAGATGAGCCATGAGTAAGCACATGTAGTGTGAAACGCGTAGGCATATTGTCCTTGATTTTAATTCTTTGTTTTATCGAACCTATGTGGTTACAATAAAAGAACTTTTATAATTTACCAATGGAGTGCCGGAGAACCTTCTTCTTTCATTACTTTAGATGAGAACAAGATAGTCCATGCAACAATGAGTTGACAAAGAGTTACAAACCATTTGACAGGAGTAGGTAATCATTTTTCAGGAAACCACAATTTTCTACAGACATATAATTTCAGTTTCAGTTAGTGTCCACAATCTAATTCTCTCTTCCTACTAATCCAGCTGTTGTTGACTTTTTTTTTTCTTTTGGAGGACAATACCAGACACTATGTTTTGATTAAAATTATGCACATGTTGTTTTTCAGAAAACCAATGGAGACAGATTACACATTAGAACACAATCTTCTGTCTTACAACATAATAGGTTAAATGGGTTGTCTATGTTGTTTATAACTATTTATAGGGTGAACTTAGCAGACTATTTCAGTTTACATACACCCGTCAACATGTAAATCTACTCAGCCAATACATTATTTGTGACAAACCAAAAAATAATAACCTGTTTTAGTGTTGGATGCTGGAAGTTTCAGACCAGGAAACAACAACTGAAGTGTCATCAATTAGCAAACCATAAGTGTATTTATATGTTCAGTTCCCACATTGTGAGTACCTATAACTAATGCTTTGTAATACTTGAGTTGGGTAGGAAACAATCCCAGGAATTCATACATTAGAAACCAGAAGGCCCTAATCTTCAGTTCCACATTACATAAGAGCTCTCTTTTCATCACTGACAGAGTAAAATTAGCAACATGCAGTTTTTTGAGAAGATTCATTAAAAGCTGGCTCCTTATTTCTGTTTGTGGTGTCTCGTAAACAGACTGTCTGTGAAGGGACTTGCTCATTGCAGGAAATGCTGAAGTGTTTCATTTCTCGCAAAAGCATCTGAAAGGCATCCCCAATTATTCCTTTCCACTCAGGCTTCCATTGGGAAAGGCGGGGGAAGACATTAAAAGACAAGGAAAGCAATGAGTATTTATGATGAGCGAAGTAATGTGAAACAGCTGCCTGTAAGTTGCTAGCACATTAGGGAGATACTGTTTGAGTGACACCTACACACAAGCAAATGGGCAGTAATTAGCCTAGAGCTGTGCATGCCTGATGTATCATATGTTGTTGTTTGGAAAAAATCTGATTATTTAAAGCAGCATCAGATATCGCTCTGTTGGCTTGAATACAAGATGCTGTTATTCCTGAATACACAAGAGAATACTGGGGCTTGGGGTACTTTATAATAAGGTCTATTAACAGTAGGAAGGTAGATGTTGCTAGGAGGGAGCTACTGGTAGGGTTAAATAATTGATTCCATTGAAGACCTAGAGCCTTATGATCTGTCTCCCTGGAGACTGCTGCAGAGACTAGCAAATAATTAGAGAAAATGCCTTACTCGGCTAGCCTTCAATAATACGACTTTAGACTGCTGTACTTAGGAAAGCCATCTCTCGGTGTGCAGTGAGAAACAAAGACTTACAATAATGACTTTTTTTTTTTGAAAGATAGAGACATCTCTTTAAGGACTGTGTGCAGGAAACAGAATGTGCATGTGCCTCACTCTGCAGGTTTCACTTTGAAAACAGTTATGCAACACATGGTGTGTCATTAGATAAATGATAATTAAGGATTGTTAGAAGTGTTGACATAAATAACCTGTGTCAATCACAGAAGACAGACAAGCAAGAGGATTTGAATGTATAATCAGGAAATTCTCTTTCTATGTAGATAATAAGTTTAATTTATTTTTCCTTAAGATTACACTATGAGAGTGTTGAATACTGGGGTTGTAGTAGCCATAAATACTGTACTTGTCAGTTCACTGATTCTCAGCAAAGTTTAATTGCAACAACATGCTTAGGGTGAAATTTACAAAAACCCAAAAGGTCGTTTTCTACCTTCTCTATTTTTTACAATGTAAAAACGGCCATTAGATCGAAATATTTCAATCGATTTTATTTCAATTGTTTCTTTTTTCGATAGAAAAGTAGCCAGACTTTACATAAGTACTTTGGCTACTTTTCCCATAAAAAAAAAAACAACAAAAAAACCAATAGAAACTACTCAATCGAAATGTTGCAGTTGGAAAAAATCAATTAAAACAACCTTTTCAATTGTTGTAAATTTCACCCTATAATAATGTATACTGACTGTCTTTTAGAAAGCCACAGCATAGTCACTTAAAATCAGGACATAATACTGATAAAGCAAGGAGTCTCTGCAGAACAGAAAATAATTCTGCTTGTTCTTGGGGTTCAGGTTCAATTGCAATAAGTTTATAATAAAACAAATAATATAAGTTTATTTGAGCAGCATTCTCTTCTCCATAAGGTTACGCAATGCTCTATATAGTGAACATCAGATTTCTGCTTGATGAGACACACAAATTTACGAATAGGTCATCTAAAAACACCAAGATGTCACTAACAGTTAATATAAGTTGAATCCAGGTTGTAGCCCAGTGTATGCTCAAAGTATAAGGAAAATGAAAAATAAACTATAGAAATACTGGCAAGTTCTGCAGCAGACAAGGACATTTTTTTTTCCTGTGTAGTGTTTGTTTTTTTAGAACACTTGGTATAAGCAACATGTTACAAGGAAATGGGCTGGATGCTATAGTGAAATTCAGGAGGAAGCAATAAATGAAGAGGATCGCAGCCTGCTGGGAGAAGAATCAAGACTGAGGCAAGCAAGAGGCGGCACTGGAGCAATGGAGCACAGCGGTGGGTATTTCAGACCCTTTCTTTAAAATCAACCCCCAGTCTAAAAAACCTGGACTACTCCTTTAAAAAATAAAAACTGTGTCATGATCCATAAGCCATCACTCTGGCCTTTTCTTTTCTCTGACTTTTCTAAGTAGCTCAGTCTCACCCATACGTATCAACCTGTTTTTATACCCTTTCTACATAGCAAACCCCTTTATTGTTGCATTGTAATAATCATAACAATTGAAGCAATATTTGGTTGTGCAGATTTGGCTGAACATGCTCAGAAGCGAGCAGTGCTGGGGGCACGTGTGGTGGGAGACGTTAAAATTGCAAAATGGAATTTCTTTACTGCTTTTACTGCTTGCTTTATCTGATATATAAAGACTGACATCTGGATCCAGGTAGGGTCTGGGTAATTACAATATTTTAAGTTTCCTATAAAATATAAAGACAATGGCAATTTAGATATGCCTTGGATATTAAGCTAGATTTATTGCAATGTCTCTGATATAATGATTGAATATATACTTTATAATTGAAGAGCTCTAAGCAGATAATAAGAACAAGCACTAAGGAGAGCCAAGATAAAATGTTGATATTATTAGGTCCTTTAAGTAATGATTCTAGGAGAACATGCCTTGTAATTTTCCATTTTTTTCTTAAACACTTGTTTAAGCTTAAACTAAAGCTCCAAACATCGATTGATTATCTGATATATTAGTATCGTCTGAAAAATGTATAAAGAATAATAAGCATCCAGACTAATTATCTGCAATCAGTATATTATCCAGTCATCCATGAAACTGCGGCGCTACAGGCTCCATGTCAAAAGGTCATCAGTAAGTCTGCAGTCTTTATAAAGCTTCAGAAAACAAACTGGCATGAAAACCTACAGTACAATTACTGGCTGAGCAATATACAACCTAATATGCTTTAGCTATAAGAATTCCATTGTTTGCCTGCCACTGGCTACCACAGAATAATAGGATGTGGTAACTGCTTAGGAGCATCCTATCCTCATCCTAACAACACTAGTGGCAATGTTTATATTTCATCAAAATAGAGGAGAGGGGTCTGTATGGGCTTTTTCTTTTCTGTCAATATCATGATAAATGAGTTCAATTATTTTTTTATTTGTGCAACCAGGATCTGGGTTTCTCAGGGGTAGATCTGAAGATCTTTCCTTAACAAAAGTAACAAACGAAATCTACTTAGAAGTGGTACTGAACCAATATGTCTGGGCTGTGTTTGATGCATCTGAAAGGAGAAAATGTTGATCTGCACACACCAACTTGCCAGGAATATATCCTTATTTATTAGACACACATGGTGTATATGATCCATGTCAGTTGGGACAACTGAGTAGGTCTAACCTTACAAACAAGGACATATCATTGTTCTTTATGATACTCATCTTCATAGATTCACACATTCAAACTCATTAGCGAGTGATGTTTGTCAGTGTCGGACTGAGTTGTTGAATGCAGCAACTTTAGTGCTGCTAGTTTGGTACGATCGTTATTCATGCCTATGGAACTGTATTAACAATGTATGGGAACCAGATAAACTAGTTTTTTAATTTAGGCAGATCAGATTCCATGATAGATCTAATTCTAGTATAAAAGAGACTTAAATCAAAGATATACCGTCTTTTATTTCAGTTATCCTGGTTAGTTTTGAAATGCTTTTAGTTTGTTTTTTTTTTATTGAGCAAAGGTAAAAAAACAGAGCAACCCCTTCTTTGAAGCTTTCCATTGTCCTATATAATCTATATAGTCTAGCATCAAGTGCTGATAATTTCATTGCAATTTGCTCGCTGCTACGTGTGTTGGCATAGTGCCTCGATTGTCCTTAAGGTGTTTAAACTATTTCTAAATGGTTGTGTACTATTTTGCAGGAGCCTATTAAATGATCTGCTCCGTTGTCTCTCGCTGCTGCCTGAGAATTCTCATTTTCTGCCCGATTCACAGAGTTTAAAAAAGCTGTCTCTGTGGATTATGGAAAACACAAAGCAGATCATATATGAGGTGGGGAAAGATTTTAATGTTAACAGGGTAATGTAGGCTCAGACATGTTTCTGCTGGAACTCAACCCAACAATAAACTCCAAGTTTGAGCTTGCCCAGGTGCAGAATATTCATTTTTCCTGAAGCTAGAAAAGAATAATACATAACAGTAACAGATCCCTCTAGGGCTCATCATAATCACCTCACCTCCCACTGATACTTTTTTCATGAAAACTTCACTTTTTATTTATTTAACTGTCCATTCCCACGGTGTTGCATATTTTTTTCAGAAAAATGTGTCATATATTTACCATATACATGTCTTATCATTAAGATATATACATGAAATCGTTGAAGATATATAAAATAGAACAAAGCACCTGGTTCCGTTAATTTATAAGAATATTAATAGTCGCCAAATAGTTCCATGATCCCATGAAAACAAAGGGTGGACACATTTCTTACAGAACACGGAGCTCTTTTTATTCCCTCATAAATTACAGAAAGGTAAACATACTTTATAATACACAAAATAGTTTTGGAAATCAAATGCATATACACTTCGAAACCAATATGTAATGTTTTTTATTCTCATTTTAACTCTTGCTTCTGTTACTGCATAACCCTGAATACTTTAGTTAAAGGTTGTAGTATTGTACTGTAGCTTCTTCAGAAAGACTACAATTCCCATGCTGCCATGTCACCCAAAAGAGGGGGGAATTCACCATTCAGCGAAGTGAGCTCCAAAGCCTTCGGCTCACTTCGCAAATGGTATTATGCGCATGCTGATGTCCTGTTTGCAGACATCAGCATGTGCATTAAAGGGATTCCCGTCTTGATGAGACCAAAAGAGTTGCCTCGCAGAGACGGGAATCCCTTTAATGCGCATGCTGATGTCCGCGTGTAGGACATCAGCATGTGCATAATACCATTTGCGAAGTGAGCCGAAGGCTTCGGAGCTCACTTCGCTGAATGGTGAATTCTCCCTATAGGGTATTATTGGCAGAAGAAGCCTTTAGTGCTCATTTGTCCTGTGTTACTATGTTTTAGAAATTGGATGGGTTTAATGTCTACAATGTCTCATGTCTAATGTCTTTAATGTAAGGTATTTAGCCACAAGATAGAATCAGTTGTAGACAAGGGCTCCGATTAACTCTTCCTTTTGTCACTGTAGCACAAAAGAAAAATTGCTTTCATGTAATACTTCAGAACATGCATAACTACAAATCCAATAAGTCCCTGTCAGCTAACTGAGGGTACAGTGGCAGTTGGAGGGATACAGAAGCAATTAGGGGAAGTGATGCTAACTGGCACGGTGTTCAGTGGTGCAAAATTTAGAGCAGTCCCCACCACTGCTAATTTGCAAGAGAATGTCTTTATTTTACCATTTGCCTCCCCTGGGTTTATGGAACGTACACCCCTGCCAAAGATTCTCTCTACTTTGTACATATTCCTGGTTATATTCCCTGATTTTTTCTGATCCTGTCCCCAAGTCCAGGTCCCCCTGACCTCCCTCCTTGTACCTGCTGGCTCCTGGGACAGACATCACTGGCACACAGTCAATAATGAAAAGTGGCCAGTCTAACATGACATTACTAATGACATCACCAGCACACAAAAGCAGTGATTAACCAACAGTAGTTGGTGAAAACAGGATGCACTAAAGAATATGTGTATATATAAACACACAAGTGCAAAAAACTCTGTCTGTGAAAAGTGATATAATGCAAATAAATACTCAAAAAATAATTATATATAAAAACAATAAAAATAAAAATAAAAATTATTTTAAAAATGTGTAAACTCAGTCCCAAAAAAGTCCAAATAATGCCCGTGTGAATGTTCCTCTTCAAAACATGTGAAATTTGCAGCCCTTCTTCCTGGGTGTACGCCTGACACCCTGCTCCTCCACACTGTGTAAAAAACGAATCTATGAAGAAAGCGCAAACAATTCGCACTACATAGTGCATCAACCAGATAAACAAAATGTTGTAGTGAAAGGACCCAACAACCTTTCAGAGAATAAATGAGGAATGTGCAGTATAATGAAATCCTGTGAAAAACACCCCAACACGTGTTCCACTGATAGCTCAACTGTGTCAGTTATGCACAAAAATATCTCTTTAAAATCAAATATTGACTTTAAAATACAACATCTTCCTGTACAACACTCTGTGTAAGTCCTTATAT
>WMED01003511.1:968-22065 GCA_019650415.1 Pipa parva
GCACCATGCTGAATCGCCCCCTAAATCAGCAGGGGACTTCAAGGGCCACATAATATAGGGTCACAGATTTGGCCCTCTGGCCTTGAGTTTTACACTTGTGGTCTATGGTGTGCTTAAAGCTTGCAATGATTCTCTTCAGTTAGCCAATAAGGTATCATTTCAAATCTACAATTGCTGTTTTTCATATCACATAATTACTTTAAGCTTACATCGATGTATTGGCTAATGCAGTACTACTCTTTACTGGTGTTGTTCTAACAATTTAGAACAAATAAAGGGAGAGGTGATTTGTTAAAAGTGAAACCTGTCAAAGATGTCAGTTTGACAGAACAATCAGCGCCATATCTGATGTCATAACATTTCGCTAATTAAAGTGGCTGTTTTAGAAACAGTAACAAAATGCAAATATGGCAAGAACAATACTACTGTATATTGCTCTGCAAAGGGTAAAGTCAAAATGATTGTTGCCACATCCTAATCAATAAATATAAAATATATTTATATGCATTTAGGGCAGTGGTTCTCAACCTGGGGGTTGCAACCCCCGTTGGGGTTTAATGACAATTTGCAAAGGGGTCGCCCAAGTCCATTGGAAATTGTCACAGAAACCGCAACAATCCCACTGTAAAGTCCCGACAATTTTTTCAAAGTTGCGGCCATAACAACATTCCCATAGGAAAGTTGTGACTGCTAATATTTTCTTATTGTAAAGTTACGACCATGACAACATTTCCATAGTAAAGTCATGACTATACTAAAGGATCTCTGAAATAAAAATGAAGAGAACCACTGATTGAGGGTAATTTAATGTCTAGGTGTTACTTTCCCTTTAACAAATTGACCATATCCCTTTTAATTGGCATAAACTAACTTCATGATAGCAGCCACCTTCAGAGACCAACTATTAGTTCTCTTCAATAATCATTTACCCTCAAGCTTTTCGGTTCATCTAAAAGGACTTGAAAGATCTAAGATGTCAATTGCTAAAGAGCTATGTGAACAACTTCACCCTCAAGCCCAGACAGGCTATCTGAGGAACAGCAGGAACGTCACTCCTAGAAATATACAGGAACAAACATTTAACAATACAGAGTAGCAAACAGCAGAGGATGCTGAGGGCCAAGGGGCTCCAACAAAACAAAGTTAAATCTCCCAAAAAGACCTGAGATATTAAAAAACTCAGCAGAAGGTGATGTGCTCTGAATTATTCCAAAGAATAACTTTTTTTTCAACTATCCTATGGAATAAAACTGTGGGTAAAACAGAGAGTTAAGCAGTGTATACACTGAATGATTCAAACATAGAAGCTTGAAGGTAGGGATTGATCTGTGTATGCAGACAGAAAATTATTACAGAATTTTATTACAGAATTATTACAGAAATCACTATTACAGAACCCTCATAAACTGGAATAAATTCTCCATTTTCAACACCCTTCTAGGTCTCATGCCCTCAGGCGTGCAAATCCCCCTGGACTCCCCACAAGACTTTGCTGACTTCTTTAGAAATAAAATTGCTAATATTCAATACCTGATTACTGTTTCTCCTAATGACACAGACATTATTCTACCTACATCCCCGTCTGAGTTTCTGAATTCTTTCTCTCCTGCTACCCAGTCTGAAGTTTCTAACCTTCTCTCTTCCTCCCTCTTCACTATGTGCTTGCTTGACCCCACGCCTTCTTCTTTAATTAAGCGCTATGATTCTGCCCTTGTTCCTGTCGTAATGCACCCGCTTAACTCTTCCCTGTCCTCTGGAACTTTTCCTTCTTCTTTTAAACAGGCCTGTATTAAGCCCATCCTTAAAAAAAACTGCGCTGGACTCTGCATGCCTCGCTATCTACCGTCCGGTCTCTCTCTTGCCTCTGGCTTCTAAACTTCTAGAATGTCTTGTCTGCACATGCCTTACTAACTATCTACATTTGCATCATCTCCTGGACCTCCTGCAGTCTGGTTTCAGGCCAGAGCACTCTACGGAGTCTGCTCTGTGCAAACTTGCAAATGATCTCCAGGTTGCCAAAGCCAAGGGTCACTTTTCTGTTCTAATTCTCCTAGACCTATCCACTGCATTTGACACTGTCGATCACTCCCTTCTTATTCAAATTCTTCATGCGCTTGGGGTCCATAATCAAGCTGCTTCTTGGCTGTCTCCCTATCTTTCTGTTTGTTTCTTTTTTGTCTCCCTTGCTAATGACTCCTCTTCTCCAGCTTAGGGTGCCCCAAGGCTCAGTCCTTGGCCTCCTCCTGTTCTCCCTGTACACTCTTTTCTTGGGTAATAACATCAATTCATTTGGTCTTCCTTATCACTTGTATGCGGATGATACCCAAATTTACATATCCACTCCTGTGCTAACACATGAAACTTAGACTCAAATTTCCAGCTGTCTCCTGACAATCTCCTCGAGGATGGCCAAGCACCAGCTCAAATTAAATCTCGCTAAAACAGATTTGATTATATTTCCACCTAAACTTGGTCCCACTCCTATCTTTTCCATTCTAGTGGATGGTGCCATCATCAACCCTGTTACCTCTGTATGTTGCCTTGGGGTGACTTTTGACTCTGCTCTCTCCTTCTCTAATCACATCTCTTCCACTGCTAAAACCTGTCCATTTTTTCTTCGCAACATTGCCAAGATCCGCCCCTTTCTCTCTTGCTCCACTGCTAACACCCTAATGCATGCTCTCGTGCTATTCCGCCTGGGCAACTGCGATGTTCTTCTATCTGGCCTTCCAGTGCCCCACCTCTCCCCACTCCAGTCTATTCTAAATTCAGCTGCCAGAATTGTCTCCCTCTCTCCCTGGAAGGGACAGCCTCTCTCCCAATCTCTCTGCTCCTTGGCTCCCTGTAAGCAAACAAATCATTTACAGTGTTCTCCTTTTGACATTTAAGGCACTTCACTCTATTGCCCCACCCTACATTTCCTCTTTTGTATTCCCATACATTCCTCATTGTCAACTGCATGTATTAGGGAGAGGATATTTTCTAAATCCCCTAAACTTGGATAAAGAAATTGTTGATATTGCGATTATCTGTTCTGGTTTCTTCTTCCCTGACCCATGAGATAGTCCTGGAAGGGCTCTTTTTGTCTATGAAGCTGTCAGGGATTCAGGTGGTATCTAGACCCAAGGTGGAACAAGCAACACCGGAGTGTGACAGAAACTCAAGCAGCCTGGTGTTCTCCGATACCCTATTATGGCCCTGGATTTTCTGCTGCAGACTGAAAGGGCACTGGAGCTATCCCAGAAACATCGAGTAAGACCCAACAAAAGGACCAAAATAGTAAACAGATAACATAGTTAGACAGGCCAAAGTCAGGATTACAGAAATCAGGATGGCCAATCCAGTCTAGAGTAGGGACACGGAAATAATCCGATGAACAAGGCTTTGGAGACTCTCAGCATGAGTAAACCAGCCTGGTAAAAGATTGGAGGAAATGAGCTAATATTCACAGTATAAGCCAGGATAATGATAAAAAGGAAGCACCTGTGCAAACATTCTAGAGGTATGCAGCCACAGATCAGCAACAAGCTGTTGGACAGCACTCACAGACCAAAATCTCAAAAAGAGCACAGGTATAGCTGCTACCTAGAGTGCATCAGGCTCCAGGTGCAACAACTGGTAGAAACACTACTCAGCTGACACAATCCATTCAGCAAGCCCCAATGGCCAACACCACGGAGGAGAGAGTAGCCAACACCATTTAGGAAAGAAAAGCCACCGCCAGGCCCATGTGAAAATTTTCTGACACAAGCACTCAATCCTCTCTTTTCCCAGGAAATAATCTAAAGTACCAACAATAGTTAAAAATCATCTGCAATTAAAATTCATATAAAAAAACAACTGTAGTTAAGCTTACTCTTAGTAACAATACTGAGTTATAGTGACATTGACGTCTTTAAACAAATACATTTGACGATGCAATTGTTTTGCTACAATACGCCTTCGCTACTATTCATCTAGCTATGCTCAGAAAGCACTTTAAGACAATTTGAATGTGGCAATACGCATTTTCATGAATAGAACTGACTTTATGACAATACAGGCAAATTGATTCGCTGAACGGTGTATTCACTTTGGGCGGGTAATTCACACTCTTGAATAACCCTCCACTGTTTATGTTTTGGAGCTAATATCTCTCTATAAATATTTTACAGCTAAGCGTTTCTAAAGAGAATGCGACTGCCTGACAATCTTCTAAAAACATATTAATAAAGTTCCAAGTTCCAAATTAATTTAAATTCATCGGCCGCCAAACTCCCTACCTTCAAAATCTAGGAGTGCCAGCACTCAGCGTTGTAACCTTCGCCCCGTGAAATAAATCAGGAAATAAAATGGGAGAAGTTTGCATCTTGGAAAGTCCTGCCAAGTGAATGATAAGATGCGCAGTGAGCCATTAATATTTAGGTCTAATTAAAGATGGCTATCGCAATAAATCAGTGCATTGGGCCTATCTGCAGGAATGCGTCTGGGTGGGTAGAGGACTAAGGATGATTTTGTGTAAGGGGGGTTATGAAGACCCCTTTCCGCATTCTTGGATGTTAGATAGAAAACAGTGTTAACTGTTTGATTTTTAATGGACAGTCATGTAAGGAACTGTTAATGTCTCTAACAGCAACTGCATGAGTGGTTTGCCTGGGTCTTGATTTTAAGATCACCATTAGAGTGAAGCAATTTACACCACTTGAGACTATGTGACCTTCTTATTCCCTGCACTCAATTAACCCCTCTGCTAAAATATGTCCAAAATGTAACAATTCTAATGGCAGTGCTATTTAACGCGCCTTGATAAATAAAAACACATTTATGCTGATTTGTGCATTTTTGATGATTTGTACAATGGTAAAAGTGAGGTGCACTCTGGCTGGTTTTGTCCTAGATGCTACTACAGAATTCCTCTGAGTAATAATCCTGGCAATATTATGACAAAAGCAGAAGTTTCTAGCAGTATTACTAATGTGAATGAGAAGCAGATAGAAGGGTCAAAAATGACTCATAACAACATCTAGAACAAACAGGTTTAATGAACACAAGACAAACTGGAATTAAAAAGGTAGGAGTAAGGCCAGGATCAGGTGGAAAAATGATAAGTTCTGTTTCATCAAAATTAATCGGAGACAATGCTGGGACACCCAACCGGGGGACAGAAATCTGAATCTGTAAGTCAATTTCCATACAAGTTATACTGAAGACCAAAGGGGTAATCCCTCAAAATGCAAGTTATCCCATAGCTGTGTGAACGTACCATAAATAAGCACTTTGCTAACTAAAAGACATTATGGGGGTTATTGGCTGTGCAAATGCACCTGTCAAATTCACTTTACGTCCGTTTGCGAAGATACGCTGGGGAAGTCAAAAATTTTCTTCTCCTTATTTACTAACCATAGAATAGCCTTGGTGAACGTTGGCTGACGCTGGCAGGTGTGTAGTGCGGCGTAGTCAGTCCAATAGTAGCAGGATGCGAAGTGATGTGAATTTGACCGGTGAAGGAAAGTGACATCATCTTCACTATATCCCACTAACTCTATATAAGTTGTAATATTACATGTATTTTGATGTCAGATTGTCCTTAGGTCATGTTGTCGCTTGGTTGCAGTATTTATTGTTACTTTTGAGAGAATAGTTGCCTTACACAACACTGGAGCCCTGCCATCAACTCCTTAATTTACCAGTCTCAAGTGGCAAAGTCAAATAGGTGAATTTGAAACAATTCACCAAGTCACATTCGCTTTTTCAAAACATTCCTCAGCTTTGTCAATAGCATTAACGCTTGTCCTTATTCGTCACTTCAGCAGAGTCTGCCACTTGGTCAATAGTCAAATTACTTGTGCACGGCATGCAAAGTTATAAGAAGAGCTTCATAAGTCAACTACCATCAGATGCATTAAAATTGCCACATTGCAGTTTGTTCAATACACAAATACTGGGAAGTGGTGAATAGAAGGGAATTAGGAGCTTTAAGTGACTATTCGGACTTTAACCAATAACCCCCTTTGTTATGTGATTTGATAAATTCTCTGGCTACATATTTATGAACCACCTGAAAGGCCACGCAGTATTAATTACAACAGGTTTAGGCTTACTAATTTTACAGAATAATCATAGCAATTGTAGAAAAACAGATTGCACAGAGGTAACAGGAGGAGGAGCTAGGATTAGCTGACAGCCTCTGCACCAAGTGCTTGTTTTTTCTTCAATTGCTATGACTATTTTGCAGAATTGGTAATCCTAAACCTAAACATTTCTTAATATTATATATGTGCACTGCCTGATGCAGAATATAAATGCAGCCCAAATCCTTGTTTGAAAAAAGGAATGTGTTCTAATTAAACATGAGGGTTTTTTTTCTACTTTTTAAAAAAAATTATATATATATATATAAAATCACTTAATTTCTTTTGTATCTGGCCCTGCTCTATCCAGTTTCATATACTTTCAGTGAAGTCGTATGAGTCAATAGTATTTAAAAATGAACTGCATAGGGTATATTTATAAAGCTTGCTATAGATTTTTATAAAATCGAAAACAACTTATCGATGGAAAAAAACGCATCAAAAAGTGACTTTTGACATGGTGATAAAAGCTTTCTTAAATAGGTGATACCAACCTAATAAAAAAATAAATTACTGTTACTCCAGCATTAAGTGGTCAAAAAATCCCCGATGAATACTGCTTGTGTGCGCACACACACACTGTCAACAGCAGAAGTGCTAATGGTGCTCTTATCAACTGCTGCAGAACATTTTAACTCCCTCCAAGTCATTTCTCAAAAAGCCATGCTTAGCCACAATACACTATTTTTCTACTATTGCTCAAGTCTACAAACAAAGTTCCCCCTGTTTGACCCATCAAGCACCCCCTCTTTCTGATATGACTGTTGCTAGAAGTTTCTCAGGCTGGTAAGCGGTAAGTAATTATAATGTGTTCATATATCTCATTTCTCCAAAACTGTAAGTATCTAGCTAAGTGCAAAAGGTAAGGATTTTATTTTCCTATTCAACATATCAACCATAGAGGTAAAAATCAATATGGTGCTTGAATCTAGAAACAAACTCTCTGACTCATCTTAATGTGATTCACCCTAGGGAAGAGTTTGTAAGCCATGCATCACCCTCTTGCTGTTCTGAGGTTCATGCGCTAGACAATGAGAGACCGATGGAGAGAAAAAGAAGCGCATTAAAGGGATGAATAAGACAAAATGCTCACTGGTGGTTAATATCATTTGTGGTTCATTGATTTTCTATTAAATTACAGGTCTATCTGCTTTGCAGCTGAAACCGTTGACCTGCATCTTCTGCTGGTTTTGTGCAATTTGAAACAGCAGTTACACCTGTTTGCCTTTGGTGAATTCCTCCATTCTGTACACAGAATGATCTACCAGTGACAAATCATAAAACTCATGGAATTCTAACACTGAATTTATTGCTTGCATTTAGGTGCTTGTATCCAGTTTGAGAAGTGATTTCCCAAAATTAAGGGGTTATCATCGACTTTTCCCCTACATTTTACTTTTCTTTGCAGCAAAACACCTATAGGGTAATTTATCAACAGGGACAATCTAACCAGATGTCTAGTATCTCATAACAACCAATCAGCTGTAAGCATTTACTGGTATAGGGGGAAAATAATTATGAAAGCCAACCTCTAATTGGTTACTATGGGTTACTAGACCTCTGGAAAGATTTGTAATAAATTCCCCCTCCTTGTGACAAAATTGTCTGTAATTATTCCTACCAGTTAGATTGTAAGCTCTATGGGGCAGGGACCTCCAACTTCTTGCGTCAGTCAGCCTACCACTTAGAGTTGTATCCTTGTGATATTATACTTGTATTGTGTAATGCACTTTTCCCATGTCTGTATTATATTTGTATTGCTGAATTGTACAGCGCTGCGTGAATTTGTGGTGCTTTATAAATAAAATTATATATACATACATACCAGTGGTGTTGCAGGTAAATGGGGACTCTGGGCAGGCTCTTTCCTGTTTTTTTTTTTATTTAAATTGAGTGGCAAAATGGGGCCTTGCCCTTAGGTCATGGTGGAGAAACATGACAGGACCAGAGTTACAGAAATTCCTAATTATGAAAAAGAGCTACTCTGCTCCACATATCTCGAGATGTGTAAATCATATCAGTATAACATTTTGTTCAATGAAATGTACTACAATGACAGAAGACTTTTTGTCCATGGTTTAGTGTGACTTTAAAAGTGTGAGGTCATA
The DNA here is from genome assembly GCA_019650415.1 of Pipa parva. Lineage (NCBI taxonomy): Eukaryota > Metazoa > Chordata > Amphibia > Anura > Pipidae > Pipa > Pipa parva. The sequence continues at coordinate 9,187 of WMED01003511.1, forward strand.
CAGTTTTCTTGAGCTCTTGGACAATCTGGATTCATAAAATTCATTTGAGGGCTATACTGGGCCATAGGTCTTTAGCTGGATAGTCCTGTATTAGAGAAGAAGTAAAGTTTCCCAATAAATCACATTTGACATGTAACTTACATGCCAGTAACACAATAAACCCACAGTTCTTCCAAGCCAACCACTTTATTTTTTCTGCATCTTCTGCATCAAGTACACGGCAGCCTTTGTAGCATTTCAGTTCCACCCCTGCTGAGAAAGCTGGTGTCCTGGGCATTGGCTTCTACAGAGCATGTGAGAAAACTATCACTGAGTGTAGGTCTCATTAATATTCAAAGTTTAATGTACCATGTGACATTCCCCAACCAGTTGAACACTATGTGCCTTATTGACTAAAAGATGACTTCACCTGTTGAATTCAATTTGCTACAACTCGAGTTGCATCAACAAAATAGTCCCGAATTCACTTCTCATTATTGATAAAGCTGCAGATAGATTTGTTGAACAGGCGGACTGCTACAGATGGAGTCAAGTGCACAGTGTGGAGAAATCAGTTGAATAGAAGTAGGATGTACAGTCATGCGGAATGATATAAATTCCTCCAGTGAAGTGCACGGACATTATCCTCACTATATCCCACTAACTGAATGTAATGGTGTTGTTGTCTGTATCACGAAAATAATATGACTTGTGTTATAAATAAACCCTTTTTTTTTCTATAAGTCCCTCTCTCTTTGTAGTTTTTGGGTGTGACCTCTAACCTGTCAAGTGTCATGAATGCATGCCATTGATCGGCAAGCTACTTCTCTGTCCTCCAGCCTCTACACATCGCTGCCTCCTTTGATCCTGATGCGCTAGCTGATTCCTATATCACCATTTTATCTACTACTATTGACTCATTTGCCCCTCTGCAGCCTAAATCGATTCGTTTTAATTATCCACGCCCAAGGCTGAATGCAGAAGCACATTTTGTTAGATCCTGCACGTGTTGTGCAGAACATATGTGGAGGAAATCCCATTCCCAGGTGGACTTTCTGCATTATAGCTTTTTGCTTTCATGCCTTAAAGGGGCACTACAGTGCTGATATAACTGCACACCTACATATAAAACTCCTTTATACTAAGCCAATTCCTGACACAAATAGGTAAGAAAAAGTTTAGTGAAGAAATAATACTTGCTGTTTTTTACCTTAATTAGTTTTCCTGCGAGCTGACATTTTGTCCTCCCCCTCCCAAGTTAGGCAACAGAAGAAGAAGATGCCTGACAGCTATTGGTAAGGTTAGTGTGACTTTTTGGCCTCATTGTTTACATTTGGAAAGCAGGAGATTACAGACAATAAGCTAACTGTGTGCGCAGGTATTGCAGGGCAGGCGTTACATTACACATTAGGCAAAAATGTCCAGGGGAGGATACCTTTTTATGGAAAACTGGCAGGTACACGTCACACACACATTTCCCGCTGTGAGTTTTAAAATGCTGCTTGTTATAGTATTCTGTTTCACATCTACTGGAGAGAAACGTTTCTCACTAAGGTTTAGTACTGCATATCAAAAGATGTAATCTGACTATAGATCTCCTTTAACTCCTCTCTCTCCCTAGCCAAACAATCCTATTACAAAACTCTCATAAACCAGAATAAATCAAATCCTTGTTGTCTCATGAGTGCAAATCCCCACACTCCCCACACACACACACTCCCCACAAGATTTTGCCAACTTCTTTAGAAATAAAATTGATCATATCAGAAACTAGATTGCTATTCCTCCTAACAACACAGACATTATTCTACCTACCTCTCCTTCTGAGTATCTGAATTCTTTTTCTCCTGCTACCCAGTCTGAAGTTTCTCAACTTCTCTCTTCCTCCCGTCTCACTACATGCTTGCTTGACCCCATGCCCTCTTCTTTAATTAAGTGTTGTGATTCTACCCTTGTGTCAGACCTAATGCACTTATTCAACTCTACCCTGTCCTATGGAACTTTTTCTTCTTCATTTAAACAGGCCTGTATTAAACCCATCCTTAAAAAAAGCTACACTGTACTCTGCATGCCTCGCAAATGACTGTCCTGTTGCTCTCTTGCCTCTGGCTTCTAAACTAACACCTTATCTACACAGGCCTTACTAACTATCTGCATGTGCACCATCTCCTGGACCTCCTATAGTCTTGTTTTAGGCCAGGACACTCTACAGTGACTGCTCTTTGTAAACTTGCAAATGATCTCCAAGTTGCCAAAGCCAAGGGTCACTTTTCTGTTCTAATTCTCCTAGACCTTTTCTCTGCATTTGACATTGTCGATCACTCCCTTCTTATTAAAATTCTCCATGCGCTTGGTGGTCCCTAATCAAGCTGCACCTTGGCTGTCTTCCTATCTTTCTGATCGTTCCTTTTATGTCTCCCATGCTAATGATGCCTCTTCTCCTGTCCAGCTTAGGGTGGGGGTGGCCCAAGGCTCTGTTCTTATCCCACTCCTGTTCTCCGTGTACACTCTTTCCTTGGGTGATATCATCAATTCATTTGGTCTTCAGTATCACTTGTATGCAGATGATACCCAAATTTACTTATCCGCTCTTGTGCTAACACCTGAAATACAGACTCAAATTTCCAGCTGTCTACTGGCAATTTCCTCGTGGACGGCCAAGCACCAACTCAAATTAAATCTTGATAAAACAGATTTGATTATTTTTCTACCCAAACCTGGAACCGCTCCCATCTTTTCCATTCTAGTTGATGGTGCGATCATCAACTCTGTAATCTCTGTACTTTGTCTTGGGGTGACTTTTGACTGCTCTTTCCTTCTCTAAAAACATCTCTTCCACTGCTAAAACCTGGTGAGTTTTCCTTCGCAACGTTGCCAAGATCCGCCCTTTCTCTCTCACCCCACTGCGAACACCCTCATGCATGCTCTCATCCTATCCGCTTGGACTACTGCAATGTTCTTCTATTTAGCCTTCCGGATTCACACCTCTCCCTGCTCTAGTCTATTCTAAATTCTGCGGCCAGAATTTTCTCCCTTTCTCCCCAGAAGGGACAGCCATTCTCCCAATCTTTCTCTGCTCCTTAGCTCCCCATAAGCAAACACATCATTTACATTGTTCTCCTTTTGACAATGAAGGCACTTTACTCCATTACCCCTCCCTACATTTTCTTACTCCTATGCCCGTACATTCCTGGACGTCAACTGTGCTCCTCCCAAAAGCAACCAGTTTTGCATGCCACACACCAATACTGCCCATTCTCATGTTAAAGGGGCACTATATATACTGCTGATATAACTGCATACCTACATATAAAACTCCTTTATACAAATAGTTAAACAAATTTTTTGGGAAGAAATAATTCTTGCTGTTTGTTTCCCTTAATTAGTTTTCCGGAGAGCTAAGTTTTCTCTGCCTCTTTTTTCTGTTCTGCACGAGAAGAAAAAGCTGCCTGATTGCAATTGTTTAAGCTGTGTGCGGACATTTTGGTTGCATAAATTAAGTTGGAATGCAGGAGATTACTGAGGGAAAGCTGACTAGTGCACATATGTGCTAAGTAGTAAGTAGGGCAAAAATGTCCGGGGGAGGGTATTTTTTCATGGAAAACTGGCCAGTACATAGGCAGTAGAGTTGTGCACCATGTTAGCCATAGATTTATGCAAAGATAAGAGATCTATTTCGTTAGCCAATAAAAGGTATCACCTATACTCTCTTATCTTTGGCCAGTACATGTCACACACAAATTTCCTGGTGCAGGAGTTTATCTGTGCTGCCTACTCAATCATTCTGTGTCACATGAAACAACTACTGGGGAGAAACGCTTATAGTACTGTATATGTAAAGATGTAATTTGACTATAGTTCTCCTTTAAACCCTTTTCTCTTCCTGCCCTCTACATCTGGAATTCTTTACCCCTTTATCTTCACCAGGAACATTCCCTCTGCACTTTTAAAACCAAACTGAAGTCCTACCTTTTGGAGCTCTAGCACATATATATATATATATATATATATATATACATATTACATGCTGCATAAATTTGTGGTGCTTTATAAATAAAATTATACATACATACAGGTACATGCATGAATAATACATCTGTTTCTATGTCACCTTGTCCATAATTCTAATTTAGTCTAGTTTAGTCACAGTCACCAATGTCACTTTTGATGAAATAGTCACCTTACTCCACACCAAAACCTTGCATCAACCCAACCTGCCACTCTGATGTGAAGTCAAATAGTTGAATTTGGAGCACTACATCTAGTCACATTCGCTCCTTCAACACAATCCGCTGCTTAGTCAATTGCAGAAGTACCTGTGCATGAACATGCAGAGTGATGCAAAGTTCTCCGAAAGATCGCGACTATTGTAGGCGCCCGAACTGGTCACGTATTCACTGCAGAGATTGCTCAATAAGCAAACATGGGAAAGTGGTGAATAGATGCGATTTCAGAGCTATAGGAGAAAATTCAGCCTTTAGCTAATAAGGTCCTATATGTGATGAAGTTTTGAGGTTGATTTGCATTTTAATAAGGATCCAACAGGGTCGCAGTAAGTTAACTAGCATTTGCAGTTCTATAGGATAGCACTACAGCCCAAAGGTACTGATTTTCTGCTTCATAATATAACGATTTAGGCTGCCATATCCTATGCTTTCAGTCTATCAGTTATAGTTAGGGTACATTAGTTCTTCTTTAAGATGCATTGTTACTTGTCCTTTAAATGTTTTATGGATTTCATTAATAAAGGTATGAGCACAACGGCAGAAATAAAATAAGCTAGACACATATTTCAAACATATACGCTGCATGCCTGTGTTCCTATGACTGTATCTGGATATGTCTGTGGTCAATCCCAAGCCAGATATCTGTTGACAACAGACTGAAGTCAGAATCAATGTCCTCTCGGCACCACTGCTCGCCCCCAACCTCCATTGATCTGCTTTCAGTAGTGCAATCGGGACATTGATCTCACAGAGCAGCAGACACGTCTTGCTAATCAGCAGAAGTATTTAGCTGTGATGGCATTCGGAGAGGAGAGGGGGATGGAATGAACTAACGCAAAGAGTAAATGAGCGATGCGGTAGAAAGAGATAAGCAAATAAAGACAAAGTAGAACAGAGTCTTGGATCTAGTGGAGGTGGGCAGATATTTTACAAACTAATTTAGCAAAATTTAGCATCTGAGAGCAGATGATATAAACATATATTATTTTATTTCAAGCAAAGAAAGTACAAGGCCTTAGTGGCCAGACATATAAAATCATAGAATTGAAGATAAATGTCTCTCTGGAGGTATTTTATGGAAATATTCAAGGATGATCTATCGTGGATCTTTATAACATGCAATAAATTTTGTAATAAAAAAAAAAAAAATCAAAGCTAGGGAAATTTTAATTTGAGTTATGGGGGAATAAGTTTTAACAACAGAAAAATGATTGGTTAAGGAAAACTTGGCTTAAGAATGTCTACCCAGTGCCCTTCGACCCAAGGGAGCTGCTGAATAAACCGATTAAAGGTTCACATTTACAGTAAATGAGACGTGACAAAGTAAATCTATATAAAGAGAAAAGCTCCGTCACACATTAGGGGGTATAGTTTTTTTGATCATTTAACACTATTTTAAAAAAAAGGTTTTATCACCATGTCAAACAATACTTTGTAATGCAAAGATTTCTGATTTTGATCCAATAGAAATCAATGGAGACCTTTATAAATATGAATATTTATAATTATAAGTATGATATTTTGCAAGAATTTTACCATAAAAGCATATTCCTTATATTTAGGAATCTTTTTTTCCCTGTATAGATCTTCTACATCATGAGTTTTACAATAAATTAAGGAAGAACTGTATATTGGCGTAATCTTTTATTAAATGGATAGGTCTGGTAGATAGGAACACAGCCCTGAGATCGGACTTACCATTAAAATGTTCCTGTGTCAAGGTGCTCTTTAACTGTACAAGGCATCCGCTTTGTGATTTTAAACACACTCCCTCCATCTGTTAGACGTTTACAATATAATTTATTATCAGTGGAAGTCCGTTCTGAAGTCTAGTAACCCACAGGGCCCAATCAGCTGGTATAGGGGAAAATTTGTATAACCTAACTTGTGATTGGTTGCTGTGGGTTAATAGACCTCTGTAAAGTTTCCCTCTGTTGTTGAATTCCCCTGTTAATGGGGCTTATTCATGAAAGTATGAAAGATTGCATAAGATTGTATCGACTGTTGAATTCGCAAACAGCAGAATCCATAGCAAGTCCGAGACAATTTCCTCATTGTAATGTCGCAACAATTTTTCAATGTTAAGATTGCGACAAATTCCCCGTAATAAAGTCATGACTGTGACAATATTCTCATTATAAAGATGCGACTGCGACAGTAGCTGCCTATTAAGACTGTCTTTATCTGGCGAATTTGAACCTATACGCAACCATTTGAACTTTAGTGAATAATCCCCTTTAACTCCTAGACAGGCCCGTTGGGCGCTGTTTTTCTCATGGTTTAATTTTATTATCAGTTATATTCCAGGTACCCACAACACTAAGGCTTATGCCTTGCCTCGTTACCATGATCATTTGGAACTCCACTCATGTAATTTTTGGTGGCAAGGAATGGAGCAAGATACCAAGAATGTTGCTGCCTCTTGCCCAATTTGTGCCCAGACCAAAACTCCCCGGGCGCCTCCTGCTGGATTGCTCATGCCACTCCCAATTCCTTCCTGACCATGGACCCATCTCTCAATGGACTATATTGTGGTTCTTCCACTCTCCAAGAGTTTCACTTGTATTTGGGTGACAGTAGATCACTTTTCCAAAATGGTCCATTTTTCTCCCTTGAAGAAGATCCCATCCACCCAAGAGCTTTATCGTTTCTTTATCAAGCATATCTTTTGCCTGCATGGAGTTCCCGAAGAGGTCATATAGGATAGGGGCTCTCAGTTTGTTTCTCGGTTTTGGCGGGCCTTCTGCAAATCTGCTGGAATAGACCTCCATTTCTCTAGGGCTTACCATCCACAGTCAAATGGAAGTATAGAGAGGGTGAACCAGACCCTAGAGCAATTCCTGCAGTGTTTTGTTTCAGAATCCCAGGATGATTGTGCAGAACTATTACCCTGGGCAGAATTCACTCATAACTTTAAATCTCACTCTTCTACCAAAACCTCTCCCTTCCTCTGCAATTATGGATTCCACCCAAAGGCCTTTCCCTTTGATCTTCCATCTGATTTTCCAACTCTTGACCAACTTCTTGCTCAGTTCCAGACCTCTTGTCAGTCCATCCAGTCTAACCTCTCCTAGTCGGCACAAAGACAAAAGAAGTTTGCAGACAAACATAGGAAACAACCTCCCTCCTATAAAGTGGGTGACAGGGTTTGGCTCTCTTCTAAGAATATCCGCTTGAAAGTGACATCTCCCATACTGGGACCTAAGTATTTGGGACCATTTTTCATCAAAGAAGTGATTTATCCTGTGATATTACGTTTACAACTTCCTGACAGTATGAAGCTACCCAACTCATTTCACGTTTCTCTTCTAAAGCCAGTGGTCAAAAAATAGTTTTCTACTTCTATCCAGGTGCCAAAACCAGTGCAGGTCCAGGGCCAAGAAGTATTTAAAATTCAAAGAATTCTGGATTTCTGTCTTAGCAGAGGTGTCCTCCAATACCTGGTGCACTGGAAGGGTTACGGTCCCGAGGAGCGATCTTGGGTAAAATCTTCTGAGGTCCATCCACCTCATCTTGTTCGAGAGTTACACTCCAGGCATCTTTCCAAGGCTAGAGATAGTGGTCTGGAAACCCCCACTAAAAGGGATGGGGGTGGGGGGGTACTGTTACACAGTGGTTGCTCCAAAGTATTAAAAAACTTACCTTATATAGAGAATCGTTACAGTCACAGCATGAACTGTGCTGTAATTACTCGGCATCAAAGTTTATTTGACAGTGCGCAGGCTGACATAGAAGCCAGTGTAAAGCTCCGCCCACTTGGTTGTACTGGCCTCACACATCATCATCCTCATTGCGGGGAACATTCTCATTGGCCCCTGGAATGAACGTGATGAAATTTAAACCACTTTTCACTGCCAGTGAACCAAGTGGGAGGAGCTTTGCTCAGGCTTCTGTGTCACCCTGCGCACTATGAAGTCTGCCTCTGAAATTGCAGCACAGTTTATGCTGTGACTGTAACATTTCATCTCTACATAAGGTGAGTTTTTTACTAAGTCTTTTTTATTTTATACCTTTAGTTCTCTCCTATTCATATGCAACAAAACCTCAGTGTATCCTCAGAGAAATAAACGTATAAACAAAAATGAAAAACATTTTTTCTTTTTAAAATTAAGCCTTCTTTTAATTGAGTAGTAGAAACTACTGAGCGATTCAGATTCCTCCCCGTCTAATTCTAATTTCCCACAGTGTTTTTATCTACATTTCCTGCAAGCAAACGTTTCCATTCTCCCTGTTTATCTCGTTTGACGCCAAGCTCTCTGCTCATGTCTCTCTTCTTCAATGGATGATCGGAATTCCCCCAGGAACATTTCCTAGCTCCTTGAAAACACACTATTATCCTGGTAATTATTTGAAAGACTAATTTAGCATTTTTTAAATTTAATAGGAAAAAAATCTCCACATTGCTTCAGGTGAGGCTGAGAAACTAACATCGATGGTATTAAAAGTATAGCAACACCAAACAAATGAAAATGCATTTATAGTTCATATTTATTTAGTCTGTGCTTCCAAAAATGCTAACTTTTGTCCAAAAGTATACATTTTAGCTATATAGCTTTCAAAATTGAGTTTTCATCCACACTTTCTCAATATGTATAATCTAAAGCACCATAGAATACGAAGAGACCGAGGGCCTCCTTGACTAAAGAGTAAATTCAAACAAACAAAGTAATACTAACCGCTCAATCCTCCTTGATTGCAGTGAAAGCGGGTGCTCAGGAAAGATGCGGACAACTCCGTACAGTAACGTTCGTACAAACTTCCGGCACTCCAATCGTATAAATAAGATGACTTTATTCAGACCCCATAGGACAATAAAACATAAATTAAAAACAAAAAATAGCTGTGCCTACGCGTTTCGCGCACAAGGCGCTTATTCATGGCTAGATACAGAAACTTCGAGATTTTGACTATCTGTAACTAGCCACGAATAAGCGCCTTGTGCGCGAAATACGTAGGCACAGCTATTTTTTGTTTTTAATTTATGTTTTATTGACCTATGGGGTCTGAATAAAGTCATCTTATTTATACGATTGGAATGCCGGAAGTTTGTATGAACGATAAAGAGTAAATTCACCTGTCGATTTCACCTCGCTACAATTTGAGCTGCGTAATCAAAATAGGTGTGAATTCACTGCTCACTACTGACTTGTCGAATAGGTGGACAGCTGTGATCTGTGTCTCATGCGTAGTCTGGCATAGTCAGGTAGAGGTAGGATGAAAGTCATATGGAGTGTGACATCAGTCTTACCATATCCCACTAACTATACTGTTCTATGCTAGCTTGTCCCTAGGTCATGTTGTCACTTATTCGCAGTCGCCATTGTCATTTGTGAATGAATAGTCACCTTACCCAACACTAGAGCCCTGCCATCAACCCCACAATTCGCCAGTCTGAAGTGGCAAAGTCAAACAGGTGAATTCGGAGCAGTAGTCACATTTGCACCTTTGACACACTCTGTCACTTATTCAATAGTAGAAGTACCTGCGCACGCACATGCAAAATGATGCGAAGTACCCAATACGATTGGATTATCATAGTCGTTCAAATTGGTCACGTAAAAAAAAGAAAAAGAAAAATCACAATAAAAGAGTACGTAAAACAAAATGGTCACGTATTCGCCACTTCATAGAGTTTAGTCAGTAAGATTACACAGGGAAATGGAGAATAGATGCGAATTCAAAGCCTAATGTTACTATTTGGCCTTTAGTCAATAAGGCCCTGAGTGACATATTTTTATTAAAAAAAAACCATGGTTGCTATCAGTAAAGATAAAAACAGAGAGAAAGCAATACAATTTCTTCATTGAAATATAACATTTTTATAATTGCTATATATGGATACCTGTTACACCAATATAAATTGTTTGGTGTTCCATGTCTAAAGTAAAAGAGTTATTTCTTCCAGAAGGGAAAATATAAGCAAAACATTTTCCATTGTTTTTCAGGGTTTAATATTTAGACTGAAATAATATTTGTTTAATGTAATATTTTTTTTTTTTTTTTGCTGATGGTAGTTTTTCTGCCTTAATTATTCATATTCACCAGTTACCTTCTCTGACAAACCATCACTTGAAAGTAAAATTTAAAGAATGTTACAAATGTTGCAACCTGCTCTATGGTCACAGAGGATATTTTATTTGTTTTTTATTTTGTTTTTCAGGAAAATGTTTTGCTTTGTTGCCTATGAAAAGTTGCAGTGGGGCTTATTCATGAATGTCCAAACAGTTGTGTAAAGAATTCACATTTATTTACTACTTGCCCATGTTCGCATTTTCAGCAAACTCTGTGCAAATTCACGACCAATTTTGACACTTATGAAAGTTGTGGACTTACAGAACAATTTGCACTACTTTACATGTGCGTGCACTGGTAATTCGCTTATTCATTCAAGCAGTAGCGAATTCAACAAGACGTATTCTGTCACATTCGCCAGTTTTACTTTGACAGAAAAAAAGTGGCGAATTAGGGGGTTGATGGCATGGCATCTACTGTCTGACTGACTACACCACACTACACAAGTGACAGTAACTGATGTTCGCTTTCAGCATCCTCTGTTTAGTGAATACGGAGTATAGAATCAGTGCGTCGCCGCCATAGTAATGAGAATTCACATTTGACAGTCAAATTCTCACTTTTGTAAATAAACCTCACAATGTTATTTTATTTTTAAGGATCTAAGTGAACGGGGACAGTGGCGATTTTACTGTGCACGCGTCAGCATTTTGTGCAAGGACAGTGTGGAAAATCAGTTGGCGACAACTGGAAAAAATGTACTGAAATCTGGGTGGGTGCCAGGCTCTAGATAAAATACCCAGAAGATTTTTGTAGGCTATGTTCCCCTTTAATAGCGACTCTCTACCCATCCATTTGAAACTATTGTTTTGCATTTCAAAGGGTAGAATTTAAGTCAGAAAAAGATAAATAGCATTTACACTAATAGTGTTGCGTTTTGTGCAGATCACAGGCTCTATAGTTAAACCCTGATTACCAGTATCACATTGATTAGCATTCTATGTACATGTATAAATAATACCATTGAAATTATTGTGCTGCTAAAAATACAGGTCATTAACAATGCAACCTTCCTGTAACTCGTTGCCATAAATGGCATAGGATTGAATACTACTAATTTGGATGGAAACTACATCTTGTTCTATAGTTCTGTTAATTATATTCTTCTTTTAGCAGATAATGGAAATACGCTGGCATATTACCAAGACTTTTCAACTGACACTTTCTTAAAATAAACAAATATCCTAGTTGAAAGATTGACATTTTTCTTTATAATGTAATAATACTTCCCATAACATTATTAATCAGAATATGAAGATATTTGAAGAGTAAACCTGCAAAGAGCATATTTTAATCGGGTGGCTCTTTGAAGGCTTAGCACAGAACGGGTTACTAACAATTGTGTTGGTATTCTAGGAACCAAAGTCATAGAGCGGAACGATAAAGTGTCCTATATACATTATTGCCAATAAATTTCTCCCAGTCTCCCCCAAGGAAACATATTGCCTGAAAGATGGATTTATAACCTTCCTTCATCTAAAGATTCTAACTATGTCCCACAACCTGCAAAATACTAAATTCTTATTCTTCCAATGCAAGTTCCTGTTTTTCTTAAATATTATACTTTGATTTGAACCAAATCTATTTATCAAATGAATTTTTTTTTTTTTTTTTTTATGAGATTTGGCAGAAACCATTTTCTATATTAGATTCAGCAATATGAAACATGGTCTATACCTTATTAAACTATATATACACACACACACAATAATAAGCTAGTATTGCAAGTTACACATGCATTATGTGTGAAGTTCTGGGCTGTGAAGATAAACAATGAAAATATAAATCAGGACTATTTTTCAGTGTATAAGTCAGTGTATAACAAAATGCATGGGTAATCTCAGTATTATATATTTCCTGGGCGCATTTTGGATATGCAAATGATTGATGTAGGTGTAAGATGATTTATTTCCCAAGGGAGGAGCATCTTGTAATAATATAATACTGTATGTATGTATGTATGTATAATTTTATTTATAAAGCGCCACAAATTTACACCTGTACAATTCAGCAATACAAATATAACACAGACATGGGAAAAGTGCATTACACATTACAAGCGAGTAACTTACAAGCATAAAATCACTTTAAGCGCTAGGTTGTGATTGACACAAGAGGATGGAAATCCCTGTTCCATAGAGCTTACAATCTAAGTGGGAGGAAGACTTACATACACAGATAGAAGGGTAGCAATAGCTGTAACAACTGGGACACTGGTCTATAAATGCATAAATAAATAAGTAAATAAAGATATATATACATATATAAATACTAAGCATAAATAGTTAATAAAGGATGCAATTCAATATTTACAAAAAAATGTAATAATGCAATATAATATTGTAATAAGTAATTGTAATAATGTTGTAATAATATATCATTCTTTTATCTACTGGACTGCAACAGATAGGGATATTTATCTCTGCTAGTACTTTTATAGTACCTGATGAACTTAACAGTTTTCCCCATGAGTTCTTTTCTGGAATATTACTTAAAACTTTAAAATGAACAACATTCAGATTATCTCCCACTCAGTGAACTCCGCTACATGTCCCTGTCTGAGTTCCTGTTTTGAGCTTCCGCTCAAAACTGTAGAAAAAAT
>WMED01003512.1:0-22063 GCA_019650415.1 Pipa parva
AATTCACAGGCAGCAATACAGTGCTACTGATAATTCACAGGCAGCAATAGAGCGCTACTGTTAATTCACAGGTGAATCCATGGATCAGGTACCAGATTATTTAGAGATTCAGTACTGGCAACAACCCAGGTATAAAACCTATACTCTTTATTCATAATGCCAAGTTCAGGGTTCATCCATACAGTTTTGGAGTTAACATTGGATTTGTCATTGACTAAATCACCAGTAACACAGAAGAGAATATCTAGTGTCAATTACTCAGGACAACGCAACAGCAATACATTAAAAGCAATTACATTAATTCATCCCCCTCATAAATTGTGAGCACAGGTGAAAGTTACTAGAGGCCCATGGAACCCCCTTCACCTACAATTTATATTGTCAGGGGGCAGTGTTAAAATGGCTGTTGAGGGAGGAATATGGGCCACATTTACTAAAGTCAAACACATTTTTTGACTAGTAAATGCAGGAGAAACAGCTTGTATTTAACTATATCACAAAACTTTCTCCTATTTACTAAGCTGTTCAAAAACCACTTTATACCCCAAAAGAATTCTCCACCCTCAGGATGATGAAATCCCATTATTCCTTATGGAATTGGTTCTGTCACTTAGTCTAAGTCCAAAATATTTTCCCTTCAAAAACAGACATGGATATTGATACTGATCTGTAATGGAAGGTACCCTCCTTGAAAAGCATTGCAAAGTTACCTCTGTTAATAGATCGATTACAATTTATTTTGATGGGAAAACATTTTTTATCAATCCTTTGTAAATGACAGAAATGAAAAATTACACAGGGGGAAACAAAAATTGACAGGGAAATGGGGTGAAATCACTCTATAGGGTCGAACTGTTCTTTGTAAATATGGCCCAATTTAAGTGTGCTTATAATTTGTAATTCTCAGATATCCCCCCATTAGATTGCCAGGATTGAGCTGTAATTCCTAGGCAGCATGTTAATAATGTACAAGTGATGCTTGAATCAATTTATATTTTATTTATTTATTTTTTATATAAAATGGGGTGCCTAGCAACTGGTTTGCCTTCCATATCACTCTTGCTATGTGTCCACCCAATTAAGCTGTCTCTGAAGCCTCGTCTTAGCTCTTTTCAAATGCACAGGAGATAACAAAATGACAAACCATACATGATTGGCTAAACAATCTCCCAAATATTTATTAGTGGATATAGATAGGAGCAGCAACTGGAACTACATACTTTCACATTGTGTCATGCAGAATAGCAGATGTTACCAACTGTCTAGAATGTAGGTCAGCAGCTATGATATCGACATACCAGAAAATGTTCTGTAGCGGTGTAATTGGAAACAAACATTGCCAGCAATCAGGTCTATAAAATAAAGTATTTTACCTATGAGAACATTCTGTATTCTTTAAACACCCAACAGCCATCATATGTATATTGTATATTGTAAAGGCAAGCATAATTTCTTTTCCCAAGAGAGACATCCTACAGGCTGAAGGCAATATACTGTGAGCATAATATGTAATTCCCATATTCACTTTGCTTACATAAACACTAGATGCAGTCTTGTAGTTGTTAGCATAATCCCTAAACAATCCTCATATATACAGGATATTTGGTACTCTGAGCAGAGGTATAAATTGTAATCTACACCCATCCTTTAGATAGGCAAGACAGTCCTGTATCTTAGAATGTAATATGTATACTTTATTTTCTGGGACATACATCATATAGATATCATATAGATAGCTGATATAGATATCTCAGCTCTGTTCATATTGCATAATACTCAGAATAGACAAATAGGTAAGAAAGATATTACTGTAATAACCATCCATTCACTTTATATACTGTACACAAGAGACCTGGTATTATAAATATAATTGTCAGTGTCAGGCTTTCTAATTTGTAACATAGTTTATAAGGCTGAAAAAAGACACAAGTCCATCCAGTTCAGCCTATTTTCCTGCAATGTTGATCCAGAGGAAGGCAAAAAACCCATGAGGAAAGAGCCAATTATCCTCATATTAAGAAAAATAATTCCTTCCCGACTGCAAAATGGCAATCAGAATAATTCCCTATTTAAACCAGCATAGGCTGGCTAACCTATGCCAGTCGCCTTCATGCTTTTGTGTTCCATGAAATAAACTTGAACAACTTCTGTTATGGAGTCTCTGCTTTGCATACAAATACAGCAAACTCCTTTGTTGAGCTAGGGTAAAATTTGCATTCTAAATAGCCCCTTTTATTCTGAGGACAGCAGGCAGGCAGAACATAATCTCACACAACTCTCATCTAGGATAAGCCTTCTGGCTATGGAAGGGAGGGGTAAAACACAAGCTATGTGTCCATTTGCTTAACAAATGTCTGGTTGCCAGAGGTAACAGTAACGGAACTTTCTTCTCCCTGTAAGCAGCAAGCCCTAATGGACAAATCAATTAACACAAAATAACAATTTTCCCACATGATTCAGAACAGATATCAAATGTATATGGTTTAAAATAGGACCTTTGAGCAACTACTTTTTAAGGTCATACTACGCTGCTGTCACACATGAGTCCCGTAATCCTGCCACATCTATTTTGTGGAGCTCCATACTGCTAGCTGGATGACCTCTCCAATGCAGTCTCTTACCAGTCTCTTCAGCTGAAATGTGGAGATTTCCAGTGAAAAACTGTAAACTCCAGGCAATGTAGTTTGACATTCATTTAATACTTGATTTTTTTTTTTTTTTACTTTGTAAAAGTAAAACAAAAGAAAAAGGGTGTGTAGTGTACAAATACCAGTTTCATTCTAGAATATAGGTATCCTGAAAGCAATGAAAGCTCATAGCAGGGGTCGGCAAACTATGGCTCTTAAGCCAGATGTGACTCTTTTGATGGCTCTTTGACTGTAACGAGCTGTGCTCACATGCAAGCACTGCTCGTTGCAGTCTGATGGCTAATCGCAAGCAAGCACTGTAGAGACAAAACTCTCTCAGTGCTTCTGGGTTGCTAGTCAATACGGAGCCGCTGATATCACTGCACTTTCAGGTTGCTAGCAAACAACATCAGCGGCTCCGGATTCTAAAGGGCTGAGCAGAGCTGAACGTATATGGCTCTCTCAATCCAAAAGGTTGTCGACCCCTGGCTTACAGTATTGATTTGTGAAGTTGTTTTTAAAACATTCAGAGTTTACTTCAATCCCACATAACATTTTACAAAGTTAATGAAAAATATGACAAATATTAAAATGCTTAATACTGATATATTTATATCAGATAAATAAGAATATAATTACAAAATAATCATCAAAAGATTACAGTAAAGGAAGAATTAAAGCTTGTTGTTCTCTAGGCTTGATTCTTAAGTGGGGACAGTGAAAATACTTACTGATCACCTTCATTGCTCTAGCTCCATCTCCTGTTTCATATTTTAATCTGACTAAGTCTCCTTTGTCAAGTTTCTGACTGCTGAGTATGTAGCCCTGCTTGGTAATATTTAGTGCAAAATTTAATAAACTCGGAAAGGCCAATTTCGGCCTTTTCCAATTTATTCCATCTAGATCTTGGCTGTTTGATCGGTTAAAGCCGATTGATATTTTTCAAATAATATTTATCGATTGAAACTTTTCAATTGGATTTTTTGATAGAAAGGTAGCCATACTTTACATTATTAGCATGTCTTCGTTTCCATTGAAAAGTTTTGATCAGTAAATATCGATTTTTTTTTTTTTACTGGTCAAACAGCCAAGATGTTCAGGGAATATGAAATTGACCTTTTCGAGTTTATTAAATTCCGCCCAATTGAAGTCTCTATTAAGATCAAGATAAATGAAGTTTCAAGTATATGAACACTGAGGTTAACTTTGATAGTTGTGAGATCTTCTTACAGTAAAAAAATGTACATTTTTTTTAATATAATGATTATATATTAGTTTTGTAGCATAAAATGGTTTAACCCATATTAGTCCAGTTGAATAATTAGAAAGTTGAGTACGGTGGTATTATATTATTTATTCTTATATAGCGCTACTATTTTTACGCAGCACTTTACAGAGATTCATCATTCACTTCAGTCCCTGCCCTATGGAGCTTACAATCTAGTTTTCCTTATTTGTCACACACACACGTATATTTTTGGATTGTGGGAGGAAACCGGAGTGCCTGGAGGAAACCCACGCAAGTGCGGGGATTACATACAAACTCCATGCAAATGAAGTCCAGGGTGGAATTGAACCCAGAACCTCAGCGCTGCAAGGCAGCAGTGCTACCTGCTGAGCCACCGCACTGCCCAAAAAAGGCAAGATCCCTGACCGGGAATCGAACCCAGGCCGCGGCAGTGAGAGCACTAAATCCTAACCATTAGATCACCAGGAACTATTTCATATGTGCTACGTTATTTGGACTAATAGTTCATTGTTTAAGACCAGCTTTCCAGAGATATTCTCTCTTCATCAGGTCAGAGCAGTTGATGAAGAGGGAATATCTCTGGAGAGCTTGACTTAAACAATGAACTGTTAGTCCAAATAACGTATCATATAATACCACAGTACTCATCTTTCTAATTATTACTTTTGTAAAATTTCATTTTATGCCAGTTAGTTCAGCTCCTTGACCTCTGCAAGGTCTATTTGTATTCAGCACACTTAGGGACACACTGTCAAATAGAGGTGTTCAGTAGGGTCTTGTAAAATAAGAAATTATTTTGGTTACAAGAATGACCACGACAAGCATATTTGTGTTTTTTATGGTTATGAATTCAGAAGAAAGTTCCCAACCTCAGTACCCTTTCTGATATTCCCTTCATTTTCTAGTATTGGAAAAATAGCCATATCCCGAGGAACCTCTAAAACAGCGGTCCCCAACCTTTGCTGGTTTGGGGACTGGTTCCCTGATTCAGGAAAGGTTTGATGGACTGTAAGGAAGGGGGGGAAGACAAACATGCTGCCAGCCTCATGATGGTGATTCACTTCCTGTGTGCACATCACCACCATGTGGTCCGAAACCAAGGGGCCAAGAGACTGGCAGTGGTCCTCAGCCGAGCCTTTGGGGACCCCTGCTCTAACAGATACTTCCTGGCTTCAACCATAGAAATACTCAGCCTCAATACAAAAGACTATCAGGGAAATTCAGCAACAATGCCAGTTGTTTACAGTGGTCTGGTAACTCATAGCAACCAATCATCAGTTACCATTCATTGCTGAATGAGATATTATTATGAAAGCTATCCTCTGATTGGTTGCTTTGGTTTTCTAGATTTCTGTAACAATTACCCCTGTAGATAAATTGCTCAATGTGTGTTAACAGTGGACCTGTTCAGAACAAAACTGTTTAACTAGTAAATCAGTAATGACAACCTTCCTTACAATAGAATAACTCATATACAGTATATAAAGACAGAGCTTTGCTGCCATGTTGATTCATATATGTAGCTTCCCACTTTTAATGAAAACTCCAAAGGCAATGGCCTCAGTCCCTGTTGCAGGATTATAAAGAAGGGCCCCTCTTTCCTCAAATCACTGCTCTCACCTGTGCCTAACATATTAAATTAGAACTTACCAGGTTCCAGGTGATGCTTTCTCATACACTGGGGTTTTTTAAAGCTGTCACAGCAGAGGGTCCATGCTCCCTATAGGATTGAGCCCTGTCTCAACTGTGACCCCTGCAGGTAGTTGCTTTCAGTGAGTCAGAACTAATGCATTCGATTCTACCTTAAACAACATCATCTGAATGGAATTTGTATGTTCTCCCCAGGTGGGTTTCCTCTAGGCATTCTGGTTTCCTCCCACCACCCTAAAACATACTTGGTTAACCGAAAACTTACTAAAATGGTCTATGTCTGCCTGTATGTGTGTGACTGTGTAGAGAAACTATATTGTAAGCTGTACTAGGGCAGATGAAGTGAACGGGTTACTTTATTGTAATGTGCTGTAGAAGATGCAGGTGCTATATAAACCTGCGTAATAAATATGTATAAAATAAATAAATAAAAAGATCTGGTGGGAGGATGTTTTTCTCTAAGTTCAATTGAGCTATGTATAGTGAAATTAAAAAAAAACATTCATCATTGAGGATTTGACAGCCGTAGTGGATTTGCGTCACTTTGTGATGCTTCGCTGTGACACACAACTACTCCTCATTAACTAAACAGAGGATTTCCTTGGCAAAGAAGCAAACAGCAATGATTGCTATTTCATACATAGTCAGATGTAATACAGTAGCAGACGTCTAGTGAGGCACATTCACCTAAGTGAAGGGATGTTATTTTTTATGATTCCCATTAATTTGATTAAAGGAGAAAATGTCACACTAACTCAGTGGTTCTCAACCTTTTCTTGCCACGACCCTTTATCTGTGACCGTGACAATAATTCCACAGTAAAGTCACAACCGCAACAATATTCACATGGGAAAACATTGTCACGGTCACAACTTTAATATAGAACTATTGTTGAGGTCGTGATTTTACTATAGAATTATTATTGCGACTTAACTAAAGAAATATAGAGGTATTGTCGTGATTTTACTATATTATATATATACATATACTATATATATACTATATAGACTAAATATACTATAGAAATATTGTTGCAGATGTAACTTTAAAATTGTTTCGGTGGTGGATAAATGGTATCAAAATTTCACTTAAAACACAGCCTTTCTTTGGCAAAACAAAAATCATTTCAAAAACACCACTTTCAGAGTAAAAAGTTCTTTGTCATTAATTCTGTTGGTTAACAGACCCCAAAATGTTACAGTGTCTCCCACATAAGATACACACACACTTTCCTTTATGGCTAAACTCCACAGACTGCCAGACTTCCCACTCCAACCACACCCAACTGGCTCTCCCAGCTGCCTTTTAATCAGGCTCTATCCTTCAGCTGGGTTGATTTACAACATTTGGACTGACCTCCAGCAGTATGTCTATATAATTGTGGGAAAATATCTCTCCAAATATGACACACTCAGAATAGATCTTGTATTTTAATTCTTGTGCCTCTTGATAGTATGTTCATGAAAACCTGGACCACAGAATCTAAGAGAACGTTAATACTAATTTGGCACACCAAGGAACTCAGATGTGTTTGCACACCCACATGACAGTGTGTGATTTACAGAAAAACTGAAGGCCACTTCAAAGACAACTAGTCCATCTAGTTTGTCCAGACAGCCTACATTTCATAGGTTCTATAAACAGTACAGCCTGAAAATAAATGTAAACCTGATATATAGTGGCATATTTATAAAGTGATGAAAGTTTTTTTTTTTAGGTTTTAACCATTTAAAAAATGCCAATTTTTAATATATACAAAGGAGAAACATGTTATCTAATTTAATGTTTTTTTCATTATCAGTAATTTACATTTGACCGTTCTAAAATCATACAGAACTAGCTACTGTACATTTCAACAGTTTTGTATTTAATCTTAACTGAAATACCACTGAAATTCTCACCATTTTAGACTTTGAAATGACCTTTAAGGCTAGGTTCACATTAGTTTATTATGCACTGCGCATAGTACTCTAGTGTGAAAAAAAAAAATACGGCTCTGTGAATCCCTATCCCTTGTTCTGGACACACTAGTGTATGACACGCATACGTCGCGTCCAGAACGCTGGCTGTAGTATTTTTGCTGGCGTATATACGACACGCACAAAATGCGGCCAGATAGGAAGAGCCGTGAATACTGAGGGAGCGTTCACACTGTTGTGGGTAAGTACAATAGAAAAATTTGCCGGAGCGTTTTTTTCTCACTCTAACGTATGATAGGGGGTGTGATCTTGTAATTTCAGCTGGGACCATCTGCCAAGGTGTGTTTAAGATATGTTATGTCATGTTAAAGCTGTTAAGAAATGTTGTAGCTTTTCAACACCATAAGAATGGTGAATGTGTCATTTTTGTAAGGGGGCAAAAGATTTTAAGATGTTAGAAATACTGACTGTTCATCAAACCTTTACCAGTCAAGTCATTGGACAGCTCTTAATCTTGCCTATTAACCCATTAACCAAACACAACTGAATAAAATGAAATCCTCAGAGATATATATTCCAGTATATACTGCTTGCAGGTGACAGTTTCTTTTATTACTGTTTGTAACATATAGAAACAAGTACTTTTTCCTTTCCATTCTGTTATTAATTTTTTTCTTGTAAGACTGGTAAGGAGCACAGAACCTTGTAAGCACCTTTACATTCCTTTCTTTTAGAGTAAAAAGGTTTTTTCGCTAATTTATGTCTGGATTAAACCGCTTTTTTTGATTTTCTTTCTTAGTTCACACTAGATTACCCATGTCTTCCATGACCAAGCATCTGCTGCCCTGTGCATAAGGCCACTGAACTCAAATTAAGCTTAGTTTCTGAGAATTGACTATCAGCACCTGAGATGTCAGTTACACCCAGGGTACCCCTGTTTCCCAGTCACTGCTCAGTTCCAAACTGCTTCCTAGCATCTTCTCTTTGACATGCACTATTGTTTTATATTTCTAACTGCTGTTTGCCATTTCCTCTTTCCCTGCTAATACAATTCCTATTGTAGTTTTCACTTGGGTTTTTACCCTTTTGCTTTGCTTCTACGTGCTTAGATCAGGGTCCACCACCCTGTTTGTTACTGAAGGAGAGTTCTAGCGAGATAATATCACAGCTAGCTTGTGAATAGCACTGCCAGGCAATGGAACGTGCTTGTTGGGTCTCCAGAGATTTAAAAATCACGCTGCTTGGCATGTTTGCACCACCAGATAGAGTGCTTGCTTGCTTCAGCACTGTCCAAGGTCTAAGTTTCCTAGTTATCTTTTTCTAATTGTCTCAGCGGCTGGCATTCTCCCTGCTGAGTTTCCAAGTGTGTCTGAAAGAGAAGGTAGACCTTTCTCCTTGTGATCAGATTTTGCGTCGCCATGAGTGTTTCGCCAGTTTCTGCCAGTAGAGGGTGAAACCAAGGGCTGCGACCTGGAAAGTTCCATGCTGTATAGGCAATAATACCTTTTGGGAGAGAAGAGCTGGGCCTAGTAAGACACTGCACCTTGATGTGAACCTGTTTTAACTCCACTGTGAGGATCTACCCCCAGATGCATGACAGATGTCAAATTGTGAAAAGTTCAGGAAATGTTTATCTTCAAATAGTAAGCAGAAACCGGTACTTCTTTTCTCAAGTGAGAGTTAGTGGTAGACAACTTTAATGTATATATTCATACAGTCATAACTAATTCCATTGACCTGCTTTGAAGCCTGATTCGCTAATTTTTATGGTACTCTCCCGTACAGGGCAGTTATCTGCAGAGCTCTTGATAAGGTGGTACCTTATTGTATTTTAAGCTCATAAGCTGTCTAGTTTTTTTCAAAGTTACTGTTATCTTCTTTGTGGTTTCTTTCTCCCCTGTTTGTGCAGAAATTTTTGAAGGACGACATTTACTTTTGTCAAGTGTCTGTGTGGTTGTACTCTCTGATAAAACAATTTTTTTTTTCCCACAGTCCATCAAGTTATCCCACAATTCTGGAGTTCATTTTTAATGTAGAAGTTATTTTAAGGATTTTTTGCTAGAATCTAATTGTCAAACCACTTCAGAAACTTCTACAATATAGGGAATACTTTTTTCACATCATCAGGGGAATCTTTTTCTGAAGTCTAGTAACCTATAGCAACCAATTAGAAGTTGCATTTCATTATTCTACAGTATCTTCCCAATACAAGTCATTGCTAACAGCTGGTTGGTTGATTTGAGCTATGAGACCTTATCAGATAATTACACTTGTTTTTGATTTGTATAAAGCAATGTAGTATATAAAATAACAGATGGCAGTATAGGAAAACAAAAGAACTAAGCAAGCAATTGTCTGAATATTATTGCACAGCACTGTGCATCAGTGCTATGATCCAGGAAAGAGCAATATTCTTTAGCAAGTCTTCTTACTTCAATATTTATTAAACAAAAACAAGCATTTTTAAATGTATTCACATAGACTTGGTAGTGATAATTTGATTACCCTAAGAGCTTCTGACATATACAATTTATATATTAAATGAATTTAGAAACAAAGTGTACTGGACAGAATGATGCAACACACTAATTATCCACATTCACTTCATGACTGAAATGCTTCTTCACATAACACAAGACTGTGAGCAAAACAATCTCTAAAACAACTAGTCGAATATTAATAGAAAAAAATCCCGGAAACTTGTCATCTTAAAGCCAATCTTTAATTAGGCTGTGCAGTATCAATCACCAATCATCATCAATCATCATCAACAACTGAGCAACACTGAGTTGCAGATGTTAGAAATGTTGAAAATCAAAGTTAGCTTGGCATTCAGTTACAAGAAAATGAAGTTCTGAGTCTGACCCATGGTAGTTCAGTAAGTTCCTAGCAGAGCTTAGTCACATTACTGTGAAAAAGGAAGGAATTTGAAGAACTTTATATTTATTCTTGTAACCAAGGCTGACAATTTCAGTTTAACCCTTCCCTAAGGAAAACTGATTGTAATTATTATGTTTTTCTATTCGCTTAAAATATTATATCTTTGTACACTTATTTTAATCTCCTGCAATGCTCTCCAAGATACATCATCTCTTCTTCTTCTTCTTCTTACTTATCACCAACATTTTTTAAATACATTTTTACTGTTCTTGGGACTCATTTCCCAGAAAAAAAAAGTAAGTGGAACTGTCCACTTTATTCATGATCCTGGTAATCTGGGTACATAAGAAAAGGTGGAAGAAAGCAGTATGAGTTGGTAGAGTTTAAAAGATGATGCTTTGCATTGTATGGAGAGGTTCTTCCAGGACATAGAGGGACACCAGAGAGGTAAAGCGGTGTAGCAGAGCGAAGGGCTTTGAATGTAAAAAGGAGAACTTTGGAAATTATTTTTTGCTTAATGGGAAGCCATAAAACAGACCTGCAGTGGTGAAGTAGCTAATGTAAGGGAATTCCAGCAGCAGAGTTAAGTAATGGATTAGAGAAGAGAAAGCTGACAGACTGAAAGGACAGTTAGTAATGTTTTGCAAGTCCAGTGAAATAAAGGAAAGGTATGCATGATTATTTTTTGTAGGGGCAATGGATAGGAGTAGGTAGTTCTTGGTGGTGGTATACTATAACAATATTTTCTTGATCTGTGGAAGGAAACCCAATGGTACCCTGGGAGAATATATAAGGGGGGAACAGAAGACAATCCCATGGGGATAAAGGCTTCAGTAAAGGGACAAGGATACACATTTGCATGAGTGAACCTTGTTGCCATCATTCCTGGTGATTTCAAGCAATATAGTAAGACATATACTATGTACTGGGAATATAAAGCAGTAGCATGTTGGTATAGTTTAAACTATTATCAATTACCAGTATGCTTTGTTTTGACAATGTTCTGGACCCATAATCTATGATTATATTAATTTAAAGGATTATGATGAAAAAATGGAATATGACTAATGTCATATTAGTCATATTAACAGAAACATTGTTAACAGAAAAGTCATCTCTGAAGTGAAAAGAAGTATGTATATATAACTTTATTTACTGTATAAAGCACCACAAATTTATGCAGTACTGTGCAATTCAGCAATACAAGTATAAGTGGATTAAACAGAACAAGTATAATATCACTTGTATTAAACAGTACAAGTAGAATATCACTTGTATTAAACAGTACAAGTATAATATCACTTGTATTAAACAGTACAAGTAGAATATCACAAGGATACTTCCCTTTAAGTGCCAGGTTGAGGTTGACACAAGAGGTTGGAGGTCCCTGCCCCATACAGTAGACAAGCCTTCACATGGAACATGCCTAAACATGACTGATATACAGTATATTTTCATGTATACTATTATCCTCCCTTATAGTGTTTGGTATCCTTTCTGTGTCTTGAACAACTAAAAGAACAGTAACACCGAAAGTAAATATTCTCCATATCCCTTTATTGGTACTATATATTTAAAGTTCATGTAGATGTTTCTCTCTAGTACACAGAGGCACCTTTTATTTTGTAGAATAATTAAAGAGAAAAAAACTTACTTTATTGGCAATTGTATAGCTTTTACCTCTTTGGTTTGGGTACATATTAAAATGTATTCTCATTAACCCATTTTGCAAATGTGTCCCTTTCTGGTGTATGCTATAATATATTTTATTACAAGCTTATATAATATCTATAATAAGCTGGCATTACATTGAAACAAAAGAGGGAATGCTCAGTAAAAGACAGACTGACAAGCCAATAGTGATCATTATATCATGAATGAATACGGTACCAGTATAATAAAAGAGTATACAGATGCCAGTAAAAGTCACACTTCTTTTAAAACTTCCCCGCTGCAATTAATACACAAGTTGTAAAGAGGCATGTGGGTACAGAGACCATCTCAGTAACATATCATTCTGTGAAATTTGAGGTTACAAAACAGAAAGAAGGGTTTCTACACAAATAGTGATTTTGTGTTTGTCCACAGAAGTGTTTGTTAACCTTGCAAAGTACAGTAAAATGTGTTCACAGCAGTGAAATTCTGTGCCTTTAGTTGCGGTTCATGAAACAATGCAGTTCCCATATACAGTATAGTGGTTTTGAAAGGCAGAGGGTCTGTAGACATAATCTACTAGGCTTTATTTTTTAAAACTATTCTCACCCACTGTAGATATCGGAGATATTTTTCTTGAATTATGCTTTTCTTTCTTATGCACTAACGAGAATATGTTAAAGTAATGCATGTGGTGCTATAATCGCGAGTATATAAAAACATGATCAGTTTAACACATTGTTAAGGAAAGTGCTGAGATGGATAAAAATGCAGCCATTCACTTGGCTCACCTCCCAGACATTCCTTTCACAACTATTTCTACTTACGGCACATTTTTTGATTAAAAATAGTTCAAGAAAGAAAATGTCCTTAATTTTATAAGTATTTTGGGATAAGAATGTATTTTGGAGCCTTTTTCTAGGTAGATTTGCTGTAGGTTGTTCAGGTTAGAAATATAATGCCTGTGCACAACAAATTTCAAACAGTGCCAAAGATTCTTGATTGTGACTTGATAAGCCATTGCTCTTACCACATATACATAGCATTACACACGTACACACACACACACACATATATATACTGTATATATATATATATATATATATACTGTATATATATATAGTAGTGGATATAAAAGTGTGCTGTGGGAGGGAAGATATGTTTCCCCCACACTCTGTTCATATGGCTGGAGTACCGCCCAGTTCTTAAGATTGGCCCCAGCTGTAGAATAGAACAAGGTTAAAAGGCAGGTGGAAAAACCCTGTGGGTGGGGTTCGTTTGGAAACAGACTAAGGAAGCACTGTGGTGTGGCTGGACTAAGAAAACCCTTGGGACCCTAAAGGAGAGGGATTCCTGGAGAGGGGGGAAGTTATAAGTTGGTGAAACCCTGAACTGTTTATGTTTTTTTTTTGTTTTGCCAAGTAGGCTGTATTTAAGTTCAATTTTTATTATTTATTGTAAATAAAGCCGAACCTTCCAGAAAGACACTGTTTGCAGTACTTTTATACCACAAGACTGCTGAAACCTTTGAGTGAAACCCTACTATATATATATATATATACAGTATATATATATATATAAAACATTTACATTCAAGCTGGATTCCTATTGTGTGTTTTGGCAAAGTCCATTGGGCCATTTTTTGGGTAATCAATCCTTCACCTAAAGGCCCTCATTACAGAAGAGTTTAGTTTCCAACAGTTGTTTGCTTGTCTAAATGCCACATTTAAATTAATTATGTTCGTTATATGTACGGTATATATAACTTACATATTTTTCCCTTTTTCCCTTTTCATTATAAAGTCACAAGCCAGTTCCTTACAGGAGACCCTCCCCTTACACCTACTTCCTCAAGTGAGAGACTTCAAGTGCACCTGTCACCTCAAAACTAACACTAAATTAGGCTCGTACTAATGAAATAAACATTTTGTAAATATATATGTATTAAAAATAATGTACCTTTATACAGCGTTTCTCTAATCTTTCTGTCATCTTCCCAGTCACCCTGACTTTTCTTTCCCGAGTCGGGTTGGGCAGGGTTAAATGATGACTGACATTATAGCTCCTCCAATCAGAACCCTGCTAGATCGTGATTTAAGGGATCTGATTGGATGAGCTATAATGTCAATTGTCATTTAGCCCCACCAAACCCAACTCAGGAAAGAAAAGTCAGGCTAACAGGGAAGGTGACAGAGAGATATGCTGTATAAAGGCATTTTTTTAATACATATATATTTACAAAATGTTTATTTCATTAGTACAACCTAAATTAGTATTAGAGTTTTGAGGGGACAGGTGCACTTTAACTAAAAAGCTTGAGAATTCTAACAAACCAGAACTTTGCATTGTAACAGAGCTGCTGGTCACCTCCTTCTATTTGTCATTCACAACACAGATACATTTGGAAATGTTTTGTATATATATAATTGTTTAATGTATTTGTTGATACTAATGTATTTTTATTTTCATTGCTTCCCTTAAAACTGAATAAGGATGACTGTTTTTATGGGTCTGAAAATATTTATTTAAATTTCAAATGATCGCTGATAGAAGCTGATTGTGAGGCAATCGTGTCCTTGTTGGGTATTGATTTCTAACCTATGTAAACACCAATACAAACACTTAAAGGGGATATTTATCAAGCTTTTTAGTAATTTTTACAGGTTAGAAAACAACTTTTCAATGTAAAATAAATGTACTGTATATAAATGCATAAAAAAGGTTTCTCTACATGGCGAAAACAGCATTTTTATTTATGATACCGGCATAATAAAATAAGCACTGTTTCTCCGCATCGGGCTGTCAAAAAACCTTGTTGATTTTGATAAATGTCTTAAAAGTTTGATATTTCTAAAGCACATTTTGACCTTTTCAATTCGTTTGCTGTGTTTTGATGCTTTTTGACACTATTTTTTTTTATTTCGCTAAACTTTTTGTTTCTACTAACCTATATAAGTTTATACCGTATATATATATGTATAGTTATAAATGCAAATGACATTGCATTTGACCGCGACTTCCCCATGTCCGCTAATTGAGCAAGCTCTGCCAGGTGGTGAATACATGTCTATTTCAGGTGTCTAGGATACTTTGCATGCGTGTACACAAGTACTTTGACAGTGACGTAAGTGATGGAGTCTGTTGAAGGAGCAAATTTGATTACATGTACTGCTCTGAATTCACCCATTTGACTTTGCCATATCAGGGTGGTGAATTGGGGGTTGATGGCAGGGCTCCGATGTGGTGTAAAATGACTAGTCATTCAAAAGTGACAATGGTGACTGCAACTGAATGACAACATGACCTAGGGACAAGGTGACATAGAAATAGATGTAGTATTCACTTATATACAGTAAAGGCATGGTGAGGATGATGTCACTGTGCTTCACTGGGAGAATTCACATCAGTTCACACAGGACTGCTAATAGACCTCCCCCCCATGGGCCCACATATAAAAATAAATAGTCTGATGCAAATCATTGTAAACTTGTCAGTGTTAAGTACCCTTGTTCAATTAGGTAGATGTTAGGCCAAGTGTGTAAACCAGTGTGCATGTGTAGGTTGGAAATACAGAGTCACTGAGATGCAGTGCACAATACTAATACTCGCTTCTCATGCATTCAGATGACATACAAGTGAAACACAACTGAACAAAAGTCACAAAAAACTTCACAATTTGAACACTTTTTGCTTGTAAATATTTAGAACACATTTTATTCTTTGACTTTTTTTTTTTTTAGGTGAAATGAAACATGAGTGGGAAAAAAAAAAAGAAGTCCTAAATTCTCTCTAACTTCCAGACATTGAAACTAAGAAATATCATTGATCCTGACTATCTTGGCAGGTTCCACATCCTCATTGACTTCTTTTTTTGTGTGTAGGCTCAGGAGGCATGAACCTTTATTCAGAGTAAAAAAGTGAAATTGATTCGGCTGTGTGCAATTTTAATGGACACCTGGAGAATCAGATGAAAAGAATACCTACAGCCATTCCACCCTGTCTTTTAATCAGATCACAGGGCCTATTGCTTTGGAAGGAAAGTGAAAAAGGTCATATTAAACTTGCATTAAAGGATAGCATTAGGATTGCATTAATAGGAAAGTATTACAATTACAAAATTAATATATATACACAGTATATATAGTATTGCAATACTAATTTTTTTCACCTGTGCGCTAACACGACCACTATATCCCGCTATATATATATATATATATACTGTATATATATATATATATTTTATGTAGGGAATCACTCAAGCCCTGGAGCAATCTTTAGGGTTTAACACACTGCAAACAGTGAGTTTCTTTAATATTCATATGTTTATTAACAGTAAAACAAACTTAACACAGCCTTTCTTTTGCAAAATTACACTCACTTCAAAAAAATAACAATTTAGACAGGAAAAAGTCCTTGGTCAAAAACACAGTGGGTAACTACCCCCATACAGGTTTGGTTGACAAATACAGAGTTATCTTCCCTTCTCCTGGGTTGTCTCCTTGGGGTTTCACAGTGCTGCAAAGCCAAGTTGTTTAGCAGAGTCTTTAATCACTAGTCCTTGTTTCTCCCACAAAAATTTTCAGCCTCAGCCACAGAAAACACTTCCTGACTTCCAACCTCACCCCCAACTGGCACTCCCAACTGCCTTTTAATCAGGCTCTAGCCTGCAGCTGGGGTGACTTATAAACTCTGGACTGACCTCCAGCAGTATGTCCGCATAATTGGAGCAAAATACGTCCCCTCTAATAAAACACCCTCACATTACATATTGTGGCGGATTACTCAGATTTTGGTAGCACTTTTATCACTTGAACACTGTTTTTAACAAGCTGTACGATGTCTTAGCTGAATGCTAAAAATATTCAGTTAAGATTGTAGCAAAAGAAGCAAACTCCCTGCTTCTTTCTGGTCTCATACCCAACTTGAATCTCAAGTCGGATTGGGGCGTGGCTAAATGATGATTGACATTATAGCTTATCCAGTCAGGTCCCTGCTAGATCGTGATTGAAGGAGCTATAATGTCAGTCATCCTTTTAACCCCCCCCCCCCCCATCTGACTTGAGATTCAAGTTGGGCATTGGAGCAGAAAAGAAGAAGGGAGTTTGCTTATTTTTACTACAGCTAAGACAACTCCCTGCTTTCTAAAATTAGTCTTTTAAGTGGACCTGACATGTCTATTTTAACTGAATATACAGCTGTTCTTGGCAACACAAAGTCCATTTGAACACAACATCTGACACTGAAGTCTATTTGCACAAAATAATTCAGCCAAACAATATTCCTCTGGTTATTTGCACAGCTACATGCACAGCTCTGGTTAACAAAGAAACCTTCCCTTTTTCTTTGAGTTTTCAATTTGCAGCACAACCACTTTCCAAAGATCCTTGTTTTCTCAGAAAGACTTTTCACAATTACAGGTCCCAGCTTCCAGCCCCCAGCAACACAAACTGGCTCTCCCAGCTGCCTTTTAATATCCTGCACCTGGGGTGATTTGTAACACCTGGACTGTCCTCCAGTGACAGGTCTTTCTGATTGGGGCAAATTATCTCCTGTCAAACACTACATCCTCACATTATGCTGTATATACTGGATATTTGAGAGAGAGAGAGCAAACATTGGGGATTATTAGTATGGATATTTACACGTCAAACCTTCCTTTTTTGTATATTTTTTTAGATTAACTTGTTAAAATTGCAATCCTCTTCACATTTGCAGTGATATTTCAGCATTCTGAGAAAGTGTACCTTTCCTGTTTAAAGGCTGGTATTATATGTAATTATGTAATTTTAGTTTAAAAGTGGCTCCACTTTTGATGATTCATTCGTAACTCTGACATCAGTCCGAGCCCACTCAAAATCAAAAGGCGCTTCTAAATCATCAGCAGGAAACACTTACTAGTACTTAAATTACTGTACCTGATGCACTTATTAGTATTTAAATT
The DNA here is from genome assembly GCA_019650415.1 of Pipa parva. Lineage (NCBI taxonomy): Eukaryota > Metazoa > Chordata > Amphibia > Anura > Pipidae > Pipa > Pipa parva. Next base: position 17,920 of record WMED01003512.1, read on the forward strand.
ACTGTACCTCTAGGGAAAGTAACACTAATAACATGGGTAAAAAAATTTCCTAAAAAGTGGCCTATCACAGCAGTTATGTATCTATCAAGGATCAAACACAGTTTCATGTCTCTGGTGTGTTTTATGGCCCTTGTACACTTTTTTTTTTTCCACATTGTTTGGATATTAAGGACTTAAATAGATCACTATATTTTTGAATATTAGAGTTGACTGAAGCTTTGAAAATTCAAAAATATAAAATGTGAACATTTATTAAAAAAAAAAAAATTGGACTATTGGAAACTTAAAGGGGTTATTCACTAAAGTCTGAATTGTTGCGTACAGGTGCGAATTTGACAGATAAAGACAGTCGCAATAGGCTGCTACTGTTGCAGTTGCATCTTCATAATGAGAATATTGTCACAGTCGCAACTTTGTTATGGGACAATTGTAGCAATGTTAACATTAAAAAGTTGTTGCAACTTTACAATGGGGAAATTGTTGCGGATTTGTTATGGAAATCCGCTGTTTGCGAATTCGACAGTCGAATTCTCACTTTAGTGAATAACCCCCATATATATTTACATATGCAGTACTATACCTTTAGTGAGAAGTGTTTCTCCCCAGTAGTTGTTTCATCTGATGCAGAATGATTTATTGCAGAGCTCTGGAAAACCAGGAAATGTATGTGATATAACTGCTAAACAGTAGAAGAAAAAGCTGCCTGACTGCTACTGGTTAAGCAGTGTGCTGATCTTTTGGCCTCATTAGCCATGCTTTGTTCACATTCATGAAATGCAGGAGATTACAGAGGGCAAGCTAACTTGTGCTCAGGCATTAAGTAGTAAGTAGGGCAAAAATGTCCGAAGGAAGGTACTCTTTCATGGAAAACTGGCCAGTACACATCACACACACATTTCCTGGTATCGGAGTTTTCCAATAAATACTCCCTTTATGGAGAATCTAGGCATTGTAAATTAAACTATGGTTTAGTGGCGACAATATTGTTTAATATTGTTATTTTTGATAAAATAATGAAGTGTTGTAGTAGTGTGTTTGCCAGTGGAATTACTCCTTCTTAACGAACAAGTGTTTTCCCTTAGGGAAGGAAAAAAAAAAAGAGATTTATTTACTTGTTAATTTTCAATTGCAATTGTGTGATTAATGGTAGTGAATTAAATCTTCAATGCTATTTAGATTATTATTGGTGTAGTGACACTATGTTTTATTAGCGGATTGTTTTACACAATTTCACATGTTCTATTTAATAGTTTTCTTGCACAGTATTAGACTGTTATTAGACTGATTTGCATGGCGTTGAGTTGTTGTTTATGATTAAAGCAAATCCATGCTTAGGGCAGAAACATATGTATGAATAACTCTGCTTAAAGGAGTTAAAACATAAAACTCGCACAGTTTATTATTGAGGTTGTATTGCTAATGATACTTTGGTTTATTTTTATGTTGTTTGCAAGAAATATATATCTATGACTTACAAGCGTCTGTACTAGCTTCGAATTCTACCATTTTTTTTTTACTGAAAGTATTTATCAAGTTATTGATTCATGTAACAGGTGATGGCCAAGGTGTCTTAGACCCAAGACAATAGGATTACAACTTAATGGTTTTGTAAAATGCTTTATGATTCTAAAATGTACAATGTGCTAGCAGGGCTTATGCCATCTATTTTGCATTTGTATGACAGTAAAATCTGTAAATTATGTAAAATTATACCACTTTTCTTAAAACTCCAATAGAATACAAAGCCCCATAGGGGTCACAGGCTTGTACATTCAGATCAGTTTAAAAGTTATGGCTTATTTTTTTGCTTTTTCTTTTGATATCGTTTAAATATGGATATTTCATGTGTTCCAGACTAGAAGATCTGCTTTTTCATGACTACAATGAATTTACTCTTCTTATGGTATAAATACTGGAGGGTTCCCCTTTTTAAATTTTACATGTGGAAATAAATGATTAAAATTATGATGATCAATGTGCAGGAAAACAGAGAATTAGTGTTCATCTTCTAGGATGGAAGGGGCTAACTCAGATCTCTAACTTACAAACAGTTGTTGGGAGGTCTTCAGCCAGAATTGTTAGCATTTACATTTAGGATCCTCAAAACAAGAAAGGTAAGAGAGAATGGATTTTAGGTAGGTTAAACTATTTTAACCTCACCACACCTACCGCCAGTTTAGCTTTGTAAATGCATTGCTGCCAAACATTTAGCATTCATGGCGACTGTTTTGTGGATAGTGACCAGGGTCTTTATTAGGACTAAAACATTGGGGATGCACCCTATGTTAGAGCTTCAGGTTCCCTGACCCTTTGAAATTTGACAAGGACAAACTGCAGCGCTTCTACTGCAATAGAGGAGTGCTTTTATTTGCTGTTATTGACGCTTGCATTGTAAGTCTTATATTTCTGGTTACTTGGCTTTGTAACTGGACACTTTCCATTTAATAAGTTTCTTGATGTTCATAAAAGTTTGTGGAACTTCTTTAACTGTATGATAAATGCAGCTCTAGAATGTAAAAAGCTGTATTGCATTTGGGACGCTGTCCAAAAATGTCAAAGTGGACTTATCATTTAAACAAGATGGATGTAATATTATTGAATTCAAATTTTGTGATGTGATCATGTCAGTTATTTTGAATTCTGTATCAGTGCCACCCACCCCACAAAACAACTATAGATCTAAACAATTTCCAGTTTTCACCATTATAAACTTTAAAATTAATCTTTAATGCTTTTTTCCCCCAAGATATACATAAGAGAAATGAAACGTACTTTGTTTGCTCTGTGGTGGACGGAATCTGAAATGTCGGCCATATTGTTCTGCTGTCATCCATTTAGTGCTGTCGTCAGCCATATTGTTCTATTGTGATCCATTTCATGCTTTATTTCACTATATTCAGCTTTTAAAAGTTTGTCTTGTTCTGGTAATATTTGGGCATTAAGCCCAGAGCATATAACCTTGTAGATATATCAAGAACTGGGAATTACGCTGAGACCTTGTATAGCTGCATTATCTAGGTACTACTCCCTTACACTCCCCTTTTAGCATTCAGTTAAGACAACTCTACGCTTCTTAAAAAAAGTCTGACAGTTCCACTTTAATTATTCAAATATTGTAATCCATGTATGTGTATAACCACTCATTGTATGTTTCTACTAATATCTAATGACAAGGGGGGACCTTTGTGTACTCCCCAATGGAACTGTGCCTACTTTGTTCTTGCCTCACTGATTAGGTATAAAAGATACATGCTGATAGTCAATAAACAAAATCATTCCAAAGAGTTACCTGAGTGTGCTATTCTGTTTGATTTCCCGAGCTCGTGTTTAAATCTAATTTGGGTCTGCATTGGGAAAAGTGAGGTGATCTGATTGTGATCACAGCTCTAAAAATGATTAACATTTATTGTTATTCTGATCCTTGTGGGAGTAAGAACTCCCTTTGATATACTCAGTTTACTGCTATTCCAGCACGACTGTAAACAACACTAGCTTTGTAATGGTATAGTATGATATTTTTCAGCTACAAAAAAATGCATTTTTGTTTTATTTTAGATGAATATATGAATATATTTTCCTTCACAACAATACTGGAATATTCCATCTCCGTTTTCCGTATTTTAAAAATCTGCTGAAGAAAACACGCAGGTTGAAATTGCCTTAGATGTAATATATAGGGAGTAATTCACGATCCTCCGAAGTGAGGTGCGGAGTGTTCACCTCACTTCCAAATGACTGAGATGCGCTCACTGATGTCCTGCACGCGGGTATCAGCGAGCACATTAAAGGGATTCCAGTCTCGGCGAGGCAACTCCTATGCTCTCGCTGAGACTGGAATCCCTTTAATGCGCTTGCTGATGCCCGCGTGCAGGACATCAGTGAGCGCATCTCAGTCATTTGGAAGTGAGGCGAACACTCCGCACCTCACTTTGGAGGATCGTGAATTACCCCCATAAGCCGGAATCATTTTGAAAGAAACATTTCACCATATACATAATTTCAGGGGTGTTTCTGAAATGTCAAACTAGTAACTGTTTTCAAGTCAAGTACATTATGGGGGGAATTCAGCAAGCTCCGAAGTGAGGCGTGTACAAGTGCTGGTCAACGAATTAGAATAATTTTAAATAGTGCAATCATGAAATTC
>WMED01003513.1:0-22057 GCA_019650415.1 Pipa parva
ATTCATACTACACTCCTGAGGAAGCCGCAGTCAGCGGCGAAACGCGTTGAGTTTGAGCGAATCTGAACATCTGTCCACAATTTGGACTATACCATTGGATAGATACTATTGTTTTTTATCAATAAAGTACCCATTTTATCATCAAGCTGAGGGTGGAATCCTTCATTAAAACTGGTCATTGGGGAAAACCAATAAGTGTTAGGCCACTTCTAAGAGCCTTAGTGCTTTTATCAAAGCACCTTCTGGTAAGTACATTACCTTAAGGGGGGTCACCAGAGGAGTCACCGCTTGTGCACTAATTGAGATTCAACTCACCTTTCACAACACAGACGTGCACCTTTATTTGATCAAAGATTCAACATTGTGTTCTATTACAGACACTAAAGCACTCAGTAACACTGGTACTGGGCACAGTATATGTGTGTAACAATATACAAAATACAAACAGGATTACACTAGGGGCGTTCTCCTTATTTTCATTTTTTTCCAGCGCAACCACAGCACATCCCCACTGGGGATTTATTCATCAATAACAAACTTACTTGGTTTAGTATTATAAATTAAAATTTTTCTAACAGAAAACTGATTATATTATACTTTCTTAAGAAGTGAACCTTTCTGCTTCTGCTACTGGTTCTTTTCTAACAGTGCCTAATGTTTTGTTTCTTATCAACTGAGCCTTTGTTTTGTTTTTTTCCGTTCAACTGTTCTTTTGTCCCATTTTATTTATTTAAGAGCTGCGGAAAACCGAGGTTTATAAATAAATTCTCTTAATTCCATCTTTGATTTTTTTTTAATGATTAAAAGAAAATTTTATGAAACAATATTTGGGGAGGAGATAAATTTCATTTTTTAGCAAATTTACAAAGAAATTATAGCTCTTGCTTAAAATCTGTAGTTCTTAAAGAAGAGGAACTAGAGGAAATTATAAATTCTTTCTATACTCTTTACCACTATTTTTGATTGATGTCCTTCATTCAACCAGTGCAATCCTTCATTTCTGACGTAGCCAGATCCTTGGATACACATTATCCACTATAATGCTATTGATTGTGTAAGATTATTGACCTTTGTGCATCTTTTGTGACACTTTACAGTTTCTGAGACTGTATTGGACATGTTCATGCTGCTGGATTGACTGTAGAAATAGGGCTTGGTGGCACGGGATCTGTCACATTTGGTTGATGTATAATGACTTCTATGTTGCCCTACTGGCTTACAGAGGTAATAAGAGACACTGTAGTATTTGTGTTTTCATTCATTTAAATATAAAGGACAACATATTCATTTGCCGTTTGTGAATTAAGTCCTCCTTAAATTTTGGATAAATAAAGGCTTGTCTTTTTCAAGTATGCAATCTATTGCCTAATGCTTCTACTCTGTATTCAACTAAATTCTCATACTACTGTGGCTAACCATTGCTTGATTCCCTCTTGCATCCAAGCTGTCTGGATGTTTCAAATTTCCTGTAAATGAACTCAACACAGAATTCCAGGGGCGAAAGTTAGTAAACCCGGAAAGACAGCTGTGGGTCTTTCTGAGTTTTCCAAGAGAAATGGTAGCTGTGCTACTAATGTAAAGTATGGCAACCTTTCCATCAAAAAAAATTTGAAAAATCGAGATCAAAAAAACTTAATCTCAAAATCTCAAAAAAATTCAACAACTTTTGCCCCATATGTCTTTCTAAATTCAGTTACCTCTTGAAAGACAGAAGAAGGCCCAGCATCGCTCTCCTACTCCATTTAGCAGACCCATTTATAAATAGGGCCCCCTATTTAGATTCAGTTAAATCCGACTGCATTGCAATTTAATAAGATATCTGTTCATAAATAGACACAAGTTGATACAAAAAAGAAAACATTTTAATGGTAGAGGCCAAGGATATGGAATATATTTCTTGCTATCTGGTGTTACTGGCCCTCAACTAGTTGTTTTTACAGTTACCCTCATTTTACATTTACTATTTTAGTTGGTATGTATTAATCCTCCCCAAATATACCCTAGTAGCTTATATCCTTTAAAACCCTATACTTTTGAATCTATCTTAATGACTATTGGCAAGTCTTTGTAACAGGTGAAATGAGTGTGTGCACCTGCATGTTGTGGTTTTTGGAATACAATAATCTAACTGACCCCTTTCTCTCTGACAGCTTAGAGATGACTGAATTACTGTAGCCTAAATCAAACTCTCCTGCTATTAACATTCATTTATTCAAATTTTCAACAATATGTTAGAAAGCAGTTATAAATTGTAATTTGGGATATGTCTATCATTTAGTATAAATCAGTTTTCCTTCCTGCTTCTGCCAATGAACCAGTTTTAGCCAAGACCACTAGCGCTCTATGTGCTGTCAAATTTTAAAGACATTCTTTCTTTTTCTTATTGCAAAAAGTTTTAAGTAACTTTTGCAAGTATCCATCACTTCTTTAGCACCTTTAAATAATCATTTTTAATCTGCTGTCCCAGAAAAACTGAGCTGTCTCTAATGGCACATTAGTAAACCTAACTATCAATTCTTCCTTAAATCAGAAAGCTCAGTCCTTTTTGTCTGTCCTGGGTGCACTTCTTCAACCAGGGGACCATAATCACTTCATGGTGATGCATTTTGAGTAAATGCTTGCCACTCGTAGCTAAGTAGCTAAATGTAACAAAGAACTATTCATCTTTTCCCTTTTACCTGATCATCAACCCCTAAGTTTAACTTAACTTTACAGCGAACTCTCTTGGAGTCACTCTGGATTCAACAACTATTTAGATCTTTTGAGGGATTAAAAAAAAAAATACATTCAATGTGTGTACCAGAAATAGTTTATAAATATTGCAAACATTTTTGAAAACACCTTTAATAGGTCATTGCTAAAACACTTTCATTTTAAAGCTTATCATCAAATGTGCTGATTAGAATATTTCATAGTCTATAGTTAAGTGTATTTTGTATAAAAATTAATGTAGAGGGAATAGTGCCCCATATTTTCCCTTTAATCATTGCTGAAAATTTACCAAATGCAATATTAGCATCAAATTAAATAAACAAAAGAGTGAAAGACTAGAAAGTTTTGTTAATGTAAAGTTGCCAAACCATGTTACATTAGTTTTCAATATTTTTCTAAGGACAAAAATACCTGTTAAAGTAACAAAATTCTGGCCAACTATGGATTCTGCAAATGATAAGTAATCTGTATATGACTTCTATTAAAAGATAAATGGGTCAAAGGTTATAATTTCATAAACAATAAACCTGACAAGCATTCCAGACTATTTTGATTGGTCACTGAATCAACTGATGGAATACTTCAGAGTAGTAGTAAATAGTCTTTCACTTGTATAAGTGTACACAATGTGTGGACAAAAGTCTCTTTATGACTAGACATATGGATTATAAAGAACCATAGCTGCTTAAAAATATAATCCATCATTTCCATGGTTATTGTTACTTGGAAAACATTTTTCTTACAAAGTGTTCAAGTTCACTTTCAGGCAAGAACTGTAATTAAGGACATTGGTAATTTGCCGAGAGAAATACTTGTAAAAGCAGAGGCAAAACTCTATTTAGTAGAAGCAAAATGACTTCTGAAGCCAAATAATGATTTTAATCATGGTGCTGGTGGCAACCATCTTGTTACCCTCTCAAGACACATAATTTATATTAATTGTGATAGCATATCAACATATTTCAGTTCTGCAAGAATAGAACTGGCTTGCCTTTAGCATCATATCCATGGGAAGATTTAGAAAAAAAAGACAACAAAAGATAATTGCACACTTATACTTATGTGTAATTGCTTTGAGATGGATTTTTTTTTCCCTGGCACATCTCAGTGCAGATTAATGTAATCCACCACAGGTAGTAATTACTGAAAATAATTGTAACGCATAGAGGTAAACGTTAACGAAGTCCATTTCTGAGGGGTTAAAATATCAGAGATGCGAGAATAGAAAGCATTTTGTAGAAAGAAAAAAAATTGAGCATTGAAATCTGCATGGAGAAAATAGATTGCAATCACAAGCAAAAATGGTAAATTCAGTGGAAAGAACACAGGAGTTACATCCTTTCATCACTTTCTAAATCATGTTATTGACATGATTTTTTGAACGTAATATTTGTTCAACAGGCTCTATCTTAGAAATGGATTGAGTCGAGGCCATCAAAAGTAATTATTGGAAGTACATAAAGGTTGATCACATGTTCCTTTCTCCAGGTCTTGTTCTGCTAAATTGACCTTAGGACTGCCTTGGCATCCTTTCCTTTAGCTTTTTTTTAAACTGAACTATTTACTATTTTTATTGCTGTGCTTTTTTTGGTTTAACATCATCTGTCATTTTTCATCAGCTCAAGTGTTAAGGGAAACTGCCATTCTTGCACATACAGTGCAGCTAATGTATTACTATACAATGCATATGTCAAGAGAAGAAGAAAATGGATGGAGAGAATGTCAAATTCTGTAATGTGGGTGTAAATTAAATGTTTCAATTTAAAGTTTAATCATAAAATTACATATTTCAGGTACTGGCATATTTTCAAACAGAAAACCCATTCCCAAATATAAGATAATACACTTCAGTTTATGTAAACACTCTCTGGAATCATTGAACTGTCTTATTTGCACCAATCACACCACATACAGTATGTAAGGATACTATTGCACAGCACTTACACAGATAAACCAAAACAAAACATTAGTATAATGAGCTTGCCAGATGATAAAGGGAGCAGCATTTACAAGACACCACTAACAGGGATGTACTCACTGAAAAGAGGTTATAATGGAAATAAATAGAATTAATTTCCAAGCAAGCTGCATTTTTATATACCTCCAGTTTTTCAGATGATTTGAAAAATGCTAAGGGTAAAAGTTATTAAAGTCAAAAAGTCCGGTCTCAGATTTTCAAGTTGATCCTACAAGATTATCGCTTGAACTTTTTCAATCAAATTCTCCAATGGAAAGGTAGCCATACTACTAATGTAAAGTATGGCTACCTTTCCATAGAAAAAATTCAATAAAAAAAACTACAGCGATAATCTCACAGGATTAACTCAAAAAGCTGAGATCAGACTTTGATAACTTTAGCCCTTAAGAGTTTTATTTTTTGGCTCATCTAAGGTTATATCATGTATATCATGTAAAAAATATGTTTAAATCCAAGGTTCTGATGTACGTTCAATATACTGCCTAAGCTCTTAGCAATATCTGTAAGTCAAACAAGTCATTTTAATTAAATGCTTTCCATAAATTTGTGCATTTTGCTTTTACCCATTGGATGACTTCATATGTCAGTTTCCAATAAAACAACGTCTTCAGGTAAACTGAACACATTCAGTTGCTAATATTATTTGCTTGTTGATGTACAATACAATGCTATAGATTAGGTATGTGGTGGGATGACATGCATTAGACTTGAAGATCTTTGTGCAGTAATATTATTTACATAGTAACATAGTTTATAAGGCTGAAAAAAGACACAAGTTCATCCAGTTCAGCCTATTTTCCTGCAATGTTGATCCAGAGGAAGGCAAAAAATCCATGAGGCAAGAGCCAATTATGCTCATATTAGGGAAACAATCCCTGACTCCAAATATGACAATCAGAATAAATTCCCTGGATCAAGATCCCACCTTCAGTTATCTATTACCCATAACTTATAATGTTCTTACACTGAAGGAAAACATCCAAACTAGTTTTGAATTCCTTAATGGAATTAACCATAACAACTTCTTCAGGCAGAGAGTTCCATAACCTCACTTTTCTTACAGTAAAAAAACCCTTCTATGTTGATACAGAGACTTTCTTTACTCTAAACGTAGAGGATGCCCCCTTGTAATATTTACAGTTCTTGGTATAAATAGATTATGAGACAGATTTAGAGCAAAGAATTCTTTTAATAACCACAAATCAGTAAAAATTAATTTAATTTGATAATAAATCATTTGATAATATATAAATATGTGATTTGGGGTTGATTACACTTAAATCTCTCCTTTATATTTTTAGTATTATGGTTGACTAATGACAAGTACCTCAAAGGTCATTGGCATCAGTGTAATTATAATATTGATACTGTATCACAAGGGATTAACACAACCTGACAGCCTACCGAGCCCCACCCACTATGTCTTGTAGACCAGGAGTAAAATGAGTAGGTGTATTATAGCAAAGTGATGTCAACTTTACATGTTCAGTTTTAAGGAGACAATGTCAGCATGATTATCTTTTTCTATTTTAATTTGTATACACTGGCAACATAAATATATTGATGTAAGAAAGGACAATGTCACCATTTTGTCCACCAGTATTGTCTCCAGTCACCTAACATTCCAATTAGCTGTTTTTAGTTGCAGATAATTCCTAGCTCATGTTGGCACTAGGTTGCCACATCATTCAGTAAAGTCAAATTCGCATACTGGTGAATACTCGAAGAGTTGTGGCATTCACAGCGAAAAATGCAAAGTTGTTCATAAATACCCAGTTGGTGCACTATTGCACACTGTTACTTTTACAAACAGAATAAATCAATATTTGCTGAATATGGACTATGGTAATATGCCCTATGAATATTATAATGAATTAAGTCATTACAAATGGAGCTGACTTCATGGAAGCATTTATCTCACAACAGCATGTTTTTCCCTTTCAAATGAATGGTTTACCCATTGTCCTATGAGCACTAAATGCATCACTACTTTGTTTCATTTGTAATTTAGAAAGCTACATGATTGAACTCACTGGATGCTAACGCTTAGCTAGCTAGGGCGAAATTTATTAAACTTGGAAAAGCTCATTTTCACTATTCTGAGTTTATTGGGTGAACACCCGGAAGTTTCTTGCGGTAAGTATCGCGAGATTAGTTGCGATCGATACTTACAGAGAAACTTTTTCCATTGAATATATCCATAGAAAGGGTATCCATACTTTCTCTTAGGACTCTTGGGGAACACAGGACCATGGGTAAAGCTGCCTCTCACTGGAGGCAGCTTTACCCATGGTCCTGTGTCCCCCAAGAGAGCCAAAGAGAAAGAGATTTATCAGTAAGTAAAAATCTCTTTTTCCATTAGTGTAGTATGGCAACTTTTCCATGGAAATATTCCATGGAAATTTGTTTCTCTCGGTAAGTATTGATCGAAACAAATCTTGCGATATTTACAGTGTGAAACTTCCGGGTGTTCACCCGATTAAACTCGGAAAAGCCGAAATGGGCTATTCTGAGTTTAATAAATTTTGCCCAATTTAGAATAAAACAGAAATTCTCTGTATTGATAAAAATGTGTTAAATGTATTAATATACACTTATTTTTACTGTGTATTAAATGGTTATGTTTCTGATATTTTCTGTTTTGCTTCAATTTTCCAGTTTGGAAAACTAGCAGATAATTGATATGTCAAGGTGCATTGCATGCCACAGATTTATGCTGAAATACCAAATGAGCCATATCAAACAAATATATCACATGGAATGTGTTATGATACTGTAATATTGCTTTGCTTAGCAAAATGTTGATTTCATATTGATGTGTCAGCTTACTTTAAAAAAATAGAGAAAAAAATATATTATGGTCAAATAAAATAGTTGAAGCTTGCTGAGGTATTTCCTGACTTAGCTGGTAGGGCTCATATCTTAAAACATGTCATTGTAATTGAGCCTTCAGTGAAGGTAAATGTGAAACCCTACTGAGTACCAGAGGCTTGCAGGCAAGCAATTCCAGCTGTAGAGAAAAACGTAGAATAAGGGGTAGTTGAAGAATCACATAATGGTGGTCTACTCCCATTGTGCTAATTCTATAACGAGATAAAACCCCCAGATTTAATAAAACTTCAAAAACATGGTTCAGGTGACCAAACTAAAGCCTTTTTATTTTTCTTTAACAACAAAGGGTAAAAATGTTCTTATTAAGTACCCATATGGTAAAATATTTTATAGAAGGAATTTCAGAGCAGTTATTTTATGAATCCTTTTCAATCTTCGATGTTGTCATCATTTTATATTTGCAGTTGTGCATTAACGTGGAGCAGCAAATTCTATTGCGATGGACATGTAGAAAATCTGTTATCTTCCCATTGCTTGCTAAAAAACAAATCGAATGGAAAAATGCATAAAGGGTGTAAATGCGTGAAATAGGAAATAGATAATGACTGTTTTGCTGTAGTAGGTTTAATATTCAGGGGAAAAAAAAAAGGACTGTAAAGGTTTGTAAGCAACGATGATTTCAAGAATATCACAGACGCTGCATTTTTTTCAAATATCTGACTTAGCCTACAAAAAGCATATTTCATTTTTTTTTTCAATTAAATTGTTTCTGGGTCTTAATATTGTGTCATGGAGATTAATCTAGGGGGAAATATTCAGTGCAAGTAATTTACAGACTTGTTTATGCAAATGGTCAGCACTTGTTACTACAAACATTTCAACTGTGTGGTTAATGGAACAGGAAATTTTATTGGAACAACTAGACATGCTATCATGGAGTGTAAATGCTCTTTGTCCCCTCGCTTTCTAACCTTATATGCTCATCTGCCTAGTTTCCAAAAACTGTGCTTGTGATGGTAACATACATAGTCTTTTTTTCAGAGTGTTTGTTCTACATTAGTAATTAGACCATGGGGGATATCCAGGGTCCATCATATTTTATTTCCTAAAACATGCATTATTCATTAATACCTTCAGGTTGCCTAAAAACAGCTAAGGGGATCCAAGTTAGAACTACTGGTGTGCTATAAGAAATTACTTTGGAGATCATGACCTGTATAAATGCATGAAACCACAAGGCAAGAGAGATCCTTGTGGCGATGAAGATGTGTCAATAACAATTATTTTTTCAGGAGAAAAAGTGTGTTACCTCAGAAGGGCCGCATGAGAAGCTAAGTACATATTAACAGAATATTAACAGCTGCCACTTTAGGAGATCATCCCAGTAATATTTGGTTATGTGTGAGGGGTATTCCATGACTTTTTTCTACATAGAAGTGGAATTTGTTGGTTCCTTGGCAACCCGGACCCATGTTTGCTGGGATTAACATTATATAGTGTGTTAGAACATAATAATGTGAGTGACAGAACTGTAGAGTGGATATAAACAGGTAAACAGTCTTCCTGCAGACTGCTAGCATATATAGTGTTGGATTTGACTGCAGTGTGCCAGTCAGTTTAATTAAAGCTCATCACGTCTCAACTTTTATTTGATGTAACATGTGTAACTTGGTTGTTAAATGGTATGTACTAAAAACTGTTAACAATTACATTACCTGTGCACTTCCCCTTTAAATGCTCAAACCCAGACTACCTCAGCCCCCTTGGAGTGGGCTGTATTATACTTATTAGTATATTAACCAAATATGGTGCAACATAAACAACATTCAGGGCACCAGTGATTATTTTATAAAACAACAACATATTAATTAACAATCAGCAGCACAGTAGAACACTTAAGGGATGATAAGAGCATTTAAGTGAGGCAGATACACACATCCACAATAGCATATCCAATAGAACATGATACTCATAAAAGAACAGTTTCAGATAGTGATAATCCACATAGATATATAGTTACCATCAGGAGACTTATCACCCTCAGAGCTTAGATATGACCACAGAGGAAAAGGCAGATTCTGCAGGCCCCAACAACTGGCTGGACTTTTTAAGGATTCCTTCTTCGAGAGGGGGCTGTCCCTAGTCCCGAAGCCTGTCCTAGAATGAACCCTAGCTGTGTACCCTAATTCAGGTAAGGAGAACACTTGGCCCCCTAAGCCACTAAGCTCCTGGTGGGGTCTATATTCTACACTACCCATTCTCTCTCAAGGTGAGCTAGACATGTAGCTATATCCCTAGTATAGGTTCCCCATATAAGCCCTCCACCAGCATGGTGGAGGCAGAGTAATGCTACTGCAAGCACTCACCAGGAAAAGACACAGGACACACAAGCATGTCTTTATATTAATTTCTGGTAGATCCTGATTGGATATCCTATCCCTGGGCTGGCTATAGCAAGGCCCAGAAGTTTCTAGAACATTCTGCATACAATGCATATTAATATATCAGCAGGGGGAGCTCTAACCACACTGCCCAACTCTAGGAACTAAAGACAGTAGTATTGGTACAATTGGACATACAAATGTTAAATTTACCAGTATACTACATCTGAAACACCTGAATATTGAAAATTGCACCAAGTAAAGGGGTAATTATTATTAAAGCAAAGGGTTGGGATCTGCTTAATGAACAACAGCTGGGGGCCAAAGCAAACCATCACAGACCTAATTGTCAATTTCTTCACAATACTGATTTCAGCCTTCGTTTATAAACACTGGCTTACTGTGATAAGAATAAACTACTTTCTGGAATACTATAGAAATTGTGTTTATATTTTTTGTATATATACATATATATATATATATATATATATATATATATATATTATTATTATTTTCACTTTGCGCAAACCCTGTGAGTGCCCCTTTTCTAATTATTTCTATCCTGTATGAGAGTGCAGCTATATACAGTATATAGTATATTCTGTATATATATATATATATATATATATATATATATATATATATATATATACAGTATATGTTATACACCTACATACACATGCAGATATACACCTACATGCCTATGCAATGAATTAATATTGGAGTACATTATGTGTGTGATTTTAAATAGAAGCAAATAATCTTTATCTGCATTACAATAAATATAACAGAACTACAAAATTCCTGCTGCAAACAAAGGTTAGGACTGGATGGACACTGTCCCTAAGGAACAAGTCCTTGAATGTGTGTCTTGTACAGGCTTTGGGTGTCCTTATGGGTAGAAACAGAAGTTAATTTTGTTTCAAGTTTAATGGAGTGCAGAGGGAGGATTATGTTCTATTTATATACCTGTATATGTGTAAACCACTAGACAACTATTCAGTACATTCCATAAACAAGGTGGACAGTTAATCCACTATTTTGAATCAGTAAAAAAAATAACATCTGTACCCATGAAGTTATTTTTTGGAAAAAAAAAAGAAAATAATACTCAATATTATTTGCCAAAGTGTAATTGTTTAAATGCTGAGCATTTAATGCTCTTAGCATTCAGTATCCCTGCATTACTATATTAAATGAATTTTAGCCATGTCTGCTATACCCATTCTTTTGTAGCCTACGGTCTTTCATGACCTTCAGTACAGAGCTCTCCCTTAAAAAAAATAGCAATTTTATCATCTTAAATATTTATGTACAGATATTTACACAGATCAAACTATTTTCAGTAATACAGTTAAATGTCATATTGCCTTACTGTATTGTCTTTTTGAAACTCTGATGCCACCTCAGTTGTACAAATAATTAATTTGAATTATTCCAGACAAATTTGCCTTTCTATCTATAAGGTTCCATGTCTGACTTTCATATTAGGAATTGAAATTCAATTGAATTGCTTTTCCAGTTGCTCCAAAAGTAAAGCAACCAAAACAATGATACAATTTAGAAATATATATAATATACCTATGATTAATTAATTTTATACATATAATTTGAAATTTCAATAATATTTTTGGGGAATGTGCCTATTATTAATAAATTATATACAAGTATTTTTATCATTATTATATAAGGGGCTTATTGAAAAAAATGTATATTAATGCCACTATAATTGACCAGTATTGTTCAAAGAGCTGTGAACCATATATCATCTGTTGTCAGTGCAATGAGAGGGTTGATTTGCCTCTGTTTTCATATATAAAATTGAGGTCAATTGTTACATAGAATGGAATATCTCACAGCAATGCACATAAATAAAATATCCAAATATAATGAAGTGCAGGTGTTAAGGACTTACCTACTACTTGGTTTAAAATGGGAAACATGAGCATTATTAAACCATCTTAATCATTGACTTATTTTTTTTTTTTATTTATGACGCATTCATTATATGATTAGTTAACACAATTTTTTTTTGTGGTTACAGTGAAATAGCAAGCAGCCTGTTGTTTAAAGCATAATAACCTAGCCAGTGAAATACTGAAAGGGTGAGAAAGGACATGTGTTCATCGATTCCAACCTTTTCTTAAATGTTATTGTTTAGAATTGTATCGATTCACATAAAGACAAATGCTTTGGCATGACTTGTGTCAATCTACATTAAAGGCAGAACAGCAATCAGTTCTTGCAACTGTTGGAAATTTTTTATTGTGTAAAATCCAAATATAAAAGTAACCCCAATTTATCTTTTGTCATTAACATAAGTATAACAGCTAAATGGGAATGTTCACCTCAAAATTATTTATCAGTATGATGTAGACCAGTGATGCCCAAGCCACAGCCCACGGGCCATAACCGGCCCGCGGTCCGAGTTCCAAAGTCCAAATTGTTGTGTATAAGTGTGAATTCGCCAGCTAAACACAGTTGCAATAGACTGCTACTGTTGCAGTCCCATCTTTATAATGAGAATATTTTCACTGTCACGACTTTACTATGGAAAATTGTCACAGTTGTAACTTTAAAATTTGTCGCAGTCGCGACTTTAAAGTGGCCTGTGACACACATGTCGCAAATATATATGGCCCCCAGGCTGAAAAAGGTTGGGCATCACTGATGTAGACAGTAGTATTCTAGGACAATTTGCACTCTTTCTTTATAATTTTTGCAATTATTTACCTTTCTCTTCTGCCTGTGAAGAAGTCAGAAAACGTTTCAGGGATTCACTCTCTTCAGTGACAAATAAATATCAAATGTGCCTTTCTGTACTGCCTAGTTTGTGGTTTCAAGTGTTACTCACCACAAAAGTATTAAAACCAATTAAACTAAGGCTTGATTTTGAATCCATAAGGCTAGAGTACCTATATGAACTAGGTTTTCATAGTTTTTGTCATTTGTCATTGTCATCTGTAAGCTAAAGATCATGACTCATTTTTGTCATATAGATCTGATCTAAAAGATTTTGAGGATGTTTGAGGATTGGATCTTTTACCCTTTGTATTCTGGGAAATGGAGTCATGAAATTGAGCTTGTACCATTTTGCTAATTAGAAATTGCTAGAAATGGTGAGCAGTGCTTTATTAAAATAAATGCTACCCGTGCAAGATTAATTATTTTACTAATGGCTAGAGCTAAAGGAGTGAAGAGATCTATAACTATAATCTTTTGCATTTAATAATTTATAATCCTTAGGGAGAAACTTACTAACGTCGCAAATGATTTTTTGAAACTTTTTTCCCAATTTTTTTGCAGCAAAAATGGGCAAAAAGGTCTAAAACTGTTTTCTACCTTTTCGCCCCCCTTTTTCGTCCATTATTGGGCTGATTTGTCAGATGTAAAATGGCCAAAAACTGGCAAAAAAATTAGAGCGCATAGGTCAAAAACATAATTTTTTTACCTTTTCTCCCATTTTTGCAGCAAAAAAAAGCATGAAAAACATGTGAAAAAGTCAAAAAATCATTTTCAACTTTGGTAAATTTTGCCCATATATAGAGTTAATGAACCAAGTAATAATTATAAGTATCCAAATTAAAAGCAATGATACATGCCAACATCACCCTTTAAAGAGAGAGACATATGTATTCTGTGTGCAAACTTGCATGTCTGGATAGAATATATTATGGAATTATAGTGCATTAAGCATATCTTATAATTGTAAATCTTTTCAAAACTAATGTTGACATGTATGGAGAAGTGTAGGATTCCCACCTCATTGCTTTAAAAAAATGAACATGTATAGGGTGAATTTTAATAAACTTTTTTGAGTTTATCCCGAGAATATCTAGGCTGTTTGATCGGTAAAAATGGATCGATATTTTTCGATGAATTTTTAGTGATCGATACTTTTGGATTAATTTTTTTTAATCGTATTTTTCATTGGAAAGTTAGCCATACTACCAATGTAAAGTACGGCTACCTTTCCATCAAAAAAATCCAATCAAAAAGTATCAATCAGTAAAATCGATCGAAAAATATCAATCAATTTTTACTGATTGAACAACCGAGATGTACTCGGGATAAACTTGAAAAGGCCAAAATCGACCATTTAGAGTTTATTAAATTTCGCCCATAATATCTAGAGTATTTTAAGAAGAGCATAGTACAGAGCTGAAATCCCTCCAGCATCAGAGCACATTAGCTGTTTATAAATAGTTGCCTAAATGTAAAGTTAGAAAAAGAATACATGCAGGCTGGGATGTTATCTGAGCTCTCATGATCTTTCAAAAGTTTCCCATGAATTTTGAGTGGTATGTTTCAAATAGTGTAAAACTAATATGAATTATAAATATTTAGGTGAAATTTATTAAGGTTGAAAAGACCACTCTCGGTCTTTCTGAGTTTATTGCTGGAGATCTCGCATTGTTCCCTCGAGATAACTTCGCAAGTTTTTCGATCTCGATTTTTTAATCTAATTTTTCTATGGAAAGGTCGCCATACTTTACATTAGTAAAGTAGTATGGGTACCTTTTTTATCAAAAAATCGAGATTGAAAAACTCACATGGTAATCTCATAAACAACGCAAGATCTTGTGCAATAAACTCAGAAAGATCAAGAGCGGTCTTCCCGGCTTTAATAAATGTTGCCATCCAGAATGGCTGCTCATGAAATTCTTTTCAGATTAGTGATGTACAAAACATGTTTTTTGTTTATTTGTATGTGCAGAATAGAAAAGCATTCCTCAGACCAGCAGCATTATGCTTCCTAAAAGATCTGTTCTTTGATTTGGTGTTTTAGTATCACTTTAAAATCATTGCATGGTTGATAGTTGAGCTGACACTAGAAACCAAAAGACCATTTAAATGTAAACCAAGGAACAAAAAGTGATATAAATGAAAAATTTGAGAAATGAGCAATTTATTAAGTATATTGTTACAAGTTTCTAAAGAGATCTTTAATCACTCACAGTCATTGGAAAAATGTATTCCTGTGGTTATAGTTTATACATAAAAATGATCTAGAATACATATACGGAGATAAAAAGAGAAAGTAACATACATTTGTGATTTAGTCTCATTTTAAAACAATTCTGTATTGTGACAATAATAAATAATGAAGTAAAGCATTTGATCTAGTCACAGTTCATTTTTAAGACGTGAACATGAAAGTAATAGAAGTCTTGTAGCAGCGAACATAACTAAACATAATGAAAATGGAAAACTAGAAAATTATTTTTCATTGTAGATATTTCACTTTAGTCTGCTCTGTTCAAAATAATTATTAAAATAATAACATGTTTCATGTAGCATATGAAAGACAAAGCAGTTAATATGCAACTTATTAGCTGTGCTATAGCAAAATCACATTTTTTTTTTCTAGAGCTATCCATAAGGAAACAGGAATCTGCAGAGGGACTCAATACAACCACAAGACTGCTTTAAGGTATTTCTGATGCACCTGCTGTAGCTGACTGTAGTTGATGTGATGATATGTCATGGGACCATACTTCTTGCTGAGCACTTTCAGAAGCACTTCTATATCATCCCAGTAAGAGTGTTTGAATGTTGCAGTTGGACGTTATAAACAGCATCTGCTGTAATCTCATAAAAGAGTTTTCACCTAAATTCACCCTCTGAACATATGTTAAGATACTTAAGAAGCAGGGATAAACTTCTGATTCCTGAGCTTGAATTAAACTCTTTAGACCTACTCTGTTTGAGATGTCAAGTAGATGTTGCTATTTTCCTTTTGATAATTTCTGTTGACAGCTATTGGATTTGGAAGCCCTGGGATTTTAAAGGTGAAAACCACATCATCTGCTTACTCCTTTAAACAGCAGGTCTAATTCTCCTATATAAATGATCAGCTAAGCTGGTCTCAGTAAAACCCATTTCTTTTATTTTGCATATTTTCTCTATCTAGAGGTGTAAATAAGTAATTGTGGAATATTTGCTTACTCCAGTGAATTCTACAGCATTAGAAGCTGGACAGTAAGGTAAACAGCACAGAAAATAAAAAATAAATGGAATGCACCTAGTGAAAACTGATAGCACAAAAGCAAAACCATGTATTTTTTATGCGTGTATGAATTTATGTAATTCATGAAGGGCCGATGACCCTACTTTATTTAGAAAGAATTATTGGAGCCCTCATTTAATCTTTTCAATATGATGTGAAACAACCTGGAACTAGTTAAGTTGGAAAATCAGGCTGTTGAAAACTTTATTGACACATCAACATTCACACATATTTACAAGCCAATGCACTAGTAAACAGTCACCTTTAGATAGCAACTAAATACTAATTACATTATTATAACAGCAGGACTTGGCTATTCAGTTGTCACTGGTAAAACACTGACATTTTTCTTTCAGTAGAAATATTTATTAAGTATTTATTATAAAAAAGTTTCTTGATCAATATTTCTTGTTTCATTAAACTATTTCTTAACATAAAATGTTTGAAGATGCAATATTTGTCTGAAAGAAGGTAGCATTCATTTGAAGACTAAGGGCAAAATTCTTGACCTTTTTTGAGTTTTTTTAAATGTAAAAACTGGTGTTTGATCAAAAATATTGATTTTTTTTATCAATTTTTTCCCAACTGTAACATTTCAATTGAATTTTTTAGATCTTTTTTTTCAATGTGAAGTCGCCAAAGTACTTATGTAAAGTATGGCTGCTGTTCCATTGAAAAGAAGATTGAAAAAAATTCAAATTTGAAATGTTTCAATCAGAAAAAATCGATTGAATTTTTTCGATCAAACTGGAGTTTTTACAAAAAAAAGAGAAGGTTGAAAATAACCTTTTTTAGTTTTGTAAATTTCACCCATACTGTCCCATCTGTATTCAGGAATAAAAACAATTATCATCTATTTGAAGAGCCCCATGTAAATATTATATTTTGCAGGAGCTGGTAATCCCAGGAATTCTAATCTTTAGAGAAAAATGAAGTTGCACCACCTATTATGAAATCAATACATGCTATTTCACTTAAAAACTTTCATGTTTATCTCTGATTATTGATCTGATCTGACATTTCCGATAGTGATGAAATATATATGGCAGTTCATATGTTACAATAATGTAGAATGGTCTGTCAACTAAACCCTCAAACTCAATTAATAAAACAATAAATAGAAAGGTTTAAAAAATGAACTATATTATAGACAGAATATATTTCCCTTTGATATCCCAAGCAAAATAATTCCCCCAATTTTTTGACTTTAGAATGGATTAGGAAGTTTGTTTTCCTCTGGTGATGGTTTAGCGATTAGTTTGACACCGAGTTCATTTCTTTTGAAATGACTATAATTAAGTTGAACTGCTCATGAAAGATAATTTCACATTAATTAGTACAAGGATTGACAAGCATATTAAATCATGCATATTATACATTTTTTGCATATAAATGATAGTATTATGTAAAAGAGTTGTTGTTTTTTTGTTTTTTTTTACAATTGCTATCAAAACATTTTTGAACATAAGATCCTTATGCACTTCACAAGGTTTTCTTTATGGTTGAATCTGTAGTTTCTCTTTCTCACTATTCTTTTCTGTAGTGAACAGTGTGTAAAAAAATTAGATCAACGCTGAGTTCTACATTTTTGGCAGGTGTATTTTTTGTTTTTTTTCAAAATGTGAACTTTTCTCTGTTTCTCATTAATTAGTTGTCTGTCACTTGACCCTTGACCCCTGGAATAGTGATGATATTTTTATTAAATAGGCCCGCTAGCTCTCAGTTTATTTTTTATTTTATTGTATAAAAGAAGAAATTGGCCCATTAAATATTTGAGTCATTAGTGATAAGCTTATCATCCAGTAAGGCCTCTGCAATATTTGTTGTTGATCTTTCAGGTTAGCTATTATTTAGTTATTATTTATTCTTTTAACTTCAGAGGGATTAGAGCAGAACTTCCTGTCCCTATTGTTAGGGTTATGTATTGGATTCTTTTGAGGTAATGTATGTAGAGAATGGACAAGTAGAGAAGGGTTAAGCAAAAAAAAAAAGTAAATATTTTCTATGAGAACAAACAGAAGGAGAAAGAATACATTCCCTAGATTGTATTTATTATAACAGCATTTGAAGTAAACAATATTATATATTGTATTTATAATAATAAACTATTTAACATTATTACTTTCATTACCACAAGGCAGTGAACATGATGTTAGGTCTACAAATAGTGTGTGAATTTGGTAAATCCAAATGCCAGTGATAAATTTCTGGATACATTTCTTGAAATTGCAAGTGAGATTCCTAAAGAGGTATATATAGAACAATTATTTCTGTGGGAAATTACCTGTGTATGGTAGAGTATTTTATATGGAGAACATCTGCAAAAATTACAATGATTGACTTTACAAAAAGATTGTTTACTGAGTATGCAGAACTTGTCTTGAATCAGCACTTCAGACACACAATACCATGCTGATCAGCCAGAATATACAACTGCAATAAAGAATTTCTAGAGCAAAATCACATATGGATTACCGATTGCAAATGTTTTCACACTGTTAATTAGGTGACATGCAGAAAAATGTACATTTAAAGACCCAGTAAGACCAGAGAAGCACAATTGTTATTTAGCTTGGCATGGCTGTTTCTCCTTTGCAGTGCTTGCAAAAATGTCATCTTTAAAGGTATAACAGATCATCCCTTTATCAATGAAAAACAATAATACACACAGGCTTTTTGGTTAATATTGTACGGTAACATATTTATGTGAATAATTCATAGTTATTAAACAGTTATCAAACAGCTCCATTATTACGCTTAGGGCAAAAGTTATTTACGTCGAAAAGACTGATCACGGCTTTTCGAGTTTATCCCATGAAATCTTGAGTTGATCCAGCAAGATTATCGCTTGAGTTTTTCAATCGAGTTTTTCTATCAAATTTTTCAATGAAAAGGTAGCCATATTACTAATGAAAAAAAAATTCAATAATCTCATGGGATCAATTCGAAAAGCTAAGATCGGTCTTTTTGACGTTAATACATTTCACCCTCAATAAGCAGATTAGACCAAAACAATTCTGAAATGTATCTTGCAGAGCGATGAAAATGTAGGCACGTGTGCTCTCAAGTGTGCCTGGCTAAAGATATTGAATTGTTAACTTATTTATTAGATATTTTTAATTTTGAAGTGATCAGATTAAACTCTTATTTAGATCTAATTGGAAAATTCAATCTGCATTTATGGGATTTCATATCAGCTCATTTAATTTGTGTAACTATGACAGATCTATGCACTTAAAAGTAATATTTCCAGCTATGTTTCTGGGTTTCTTACCATTCAATCAAAAACGATGTTGAGGCAATTGTATCCCAGTAGCATCAAACATCTATAAAATCTCAAAACTGAAGAGATGATAATAAGTTAGTTTGGTTGTGCACTACAGGGCTGCAGATAATCTAGTGTATTGTGTAGTATGCATGTAAGGCTTTTAATAATCAGCCCTGTTGTACTGAGAATATTTAAGGTGTTTGCAGAAAGAGGTTATTTTATTTGATGTAAAGAAAATTAAATGATGCATTTGATAGATGTTTCCTAAGTATTTTGTTATTTTGCTATAGCTCCTATTCAGTGCACCCCTACAGTAAACAAACACACTGAGCATGTGCATTACTTTCAGTACAGTTAAATACAGAGCCACGGAGATGAAAACCTCATAGCTGTGTATTGTGTGTCTCACAGGGCTACTGTAGATCTGGGTATGTCCAGCATACTCCTTTAAGTTCAAACAACAAACACCAACCAGTAAGACAACTATTAGCTAATAATGCATACTAAAATTCCAGTAACTTTCATTTGTATATTTTGTGAAACCTGTCCACAATGGGCACTTTTGAAAACCTAACATTAAAACATGTATCACTAGTATACAATTAAAATAAGTCATTTGTGATTGTGCTGTAAACTGATACATTGAGAGGCTTGTCTAATCTTTATTCTCTTTATTCTTTACATGCAGCAGTTGACACCCAAGCAAACCTTTACCTCCCACTAAGTTGAAGTTGAGTTGCACATTGTTGCTTCAAATATTGCATTAAATTTGATCTGTATCCATGTGTTGAAGCATCACAATTGACATAGTTTCAGGCAAGCATTTCAGCTGTTATGTCTGTGTGTTTCCTAGTTTGGATACTTCAGTATGTATAAAAATGATAGCACTTTTCTTAGAAACTACATAGAACTTGCAATCTGAAAATCACAAGTGACTTGTTTTCTTGGCTGAAAAGTAGCTGATGGCCATTTAACACAACATGTGTCAAGCTGGTCTGAATGTTGTTGAAATGTAGCCCTTTAATCATTTTAAGAAGGAGAAAACAAACCATTTAATTCTGTAACACAACAGGTCATATACCAGGCATTGCAAAAGTCATTTGATTGTATTTTTCTCTAGGCCCACAAACCACCGTTTGGATTCAAAAGCAGGAACAAAACTTAGTGCAAATGAATTTTAGGCTGTCCAACAATTGACATTGGTATACTTTCTGTATTTAAAAAAAAAAAAAAATATATATATATATATATATATATATATATATATATATATACTGTATATGTCTTATATTAATATCACATTACTATTAAATTGATTTAAAATATATTGTTAATTTTACAAATGATACAAGCCAACAACTGCATCCCTTTACCTAGCAACATGATATGACCAGAGCTTTTCTCCCATCATCTTACTCCTCTTATCTTGTATGTGCAAGCAAGAGATATGAATTCCACTTCCATTAGGCACCCAGCACCTGACTTTTATTTATCCTTCCATATTGACATTGCAGCTGCTAGTAAAGTCTTTGCTCACTTGTGGGGGTGGTGAAGACCAGGAGCTCTTTAGACTCTGTACTCAAGACTAACCAGTGCAAATCCTACAGCGGTAACGAGGAGTACTACTACCAGTTGTTCCTGTGATGTAACAGCAATTGACTATTACTGCTTGAAATTATTATTTTCAAATTTATTAATCAGATACGAATAGTCTCCTAATATAAAACTGCCTTAGGACGCACTTAATGAATTTAATTATTTTAATTTGGCTTAATTTGATTATTGCTCATATTTATATAGTAAGGACCTCTTCCACAAAGATTAACCATTCACTTCAATCTGAACCTGTACTGCCTAGCTTTCCTATTGACTTTAGTCAGGCTTCAGTTATGTTTTCAGATAGTGGGAGGATGCTGGATTGCCTATAGGACAACAAACAGTTAACGGATTCCAGCACACCTATAAAATGAAAATAAACTATGAAAAGCTTGGTGCTACCAAAGAAATGTAATATTAATGGTAAACACAAAAAAGAAAAAAGATATTTCTATATATGGTGCACACAAGTTTATTTGGAGATTAATACAAAAAACACTCAAAAAGAGGGGGTGAATTAAAAACATTTAAAATAGGACAAAAACAACAAGGCAACTGCTGTATATAGTGACCGGAAGTGTATAATTGTATTAAAGCGAATGAAGTTATAGAAACACGTCCAAACTACATAAGGTAACCTCATAAGTATTAAAAGTACCAGTCAGAAGTCAGTAAAGTTATAAGGAAGTCTCGATTCAGTATCTGCCAGAGTAAGCGCTCCCAGACTCAAACGAATGTGGAAATCCGAATTTCAAATGCAGTTAGTCAGAAAACGGTGGAGGGGAGGACGCCGGGACCCACTATGCAGTGCCTAGGAATGCCGTACGCGTTTTGCCAACTAACACGCTGGCTTCATCATGCGGCTGGTTAGTCTGTGTCCTTCCGTCGCCTAATATACCCATGTGGTACAGTGACGTCATAACTGTGAGACCTTCCCCAAATGTCGAGCGTACGGTAGAATAAGTAGTTAGATCCAAAATACACACATGTTAAAGTCAGTCAGAACAAAAAGGAGTTCATAACCCAAGAAGAATGTAGTCAAAGAGGATGAATAAATAAACATATATAAAAAAAAAAAAAAACATATATAAAAATTCATTGATATATAGCATGGACAATGAAGTGCTTATAATTTATACCTATTAACAAATACATGCACAGTATTCAATGTGTAACAGAGGGGCCCCTCTGAAGCAGGCAACAAAAGTTGCAGATGAATATGAAACATTGTATCCAAATGCAAATGTACTGGTTAGACATTCACAATAAGGATATCAATG